>JBBMKF010000034.1:6837623-6873280 GCA_037834155.1 Curcuma caesia | reverse complement strand
GTATTTACTCATTATTTTCCTCTTCTACCAAAAGATGGAAAATCTTACTAGATTATGTTTCTAAATTAACTCTAAAACCATTATCACAAACACGTTGGGAAAGTCGTCTTGAAAGTGTTAAAGCTATAAAATATCAAGCTCCACAAATAAGAGAAGCTTTATACAAACTTGCAGATACTAGTGATGATCCTAAAACAAAAAGTGAAGCAATTTCTTTAGCAACATATGAGATTGAAAATTTTGAATTTTTATTAGGTATGGTTATTTGGTATGATATATTATTCGCAGTTAATACTGTTAGTAAATTTTTACAATATAAAGATATGAACATTGCTATTGCATTAGATCAATTAAAAGGTCTTATTTCTTTTTTGAATGAATATAGAGAAAATGGATTTATATCTGCTATGATTTCTGCTAAAGAAATTGCAAATGAAATGAATATAGAACCAAAATTTCGTGAAAAACGTGTAATTAGAAAAAATAAACGATTTGATGAGAATGTAAGTAATGAAGTAAAATTATCACCTGAAGAATCTTTTAAAATCAATTACTTTAATTATATTATTGATCATGCTCTTTCTTCACTTCAAAGTAGGTTTGAACAATTTAAAATATACGAAGATAATTTTAATTTTTTATATGAGGTAGAGAAGTTAAAATTTCTTGATAATGATTTTTTAAAAGAAAAATGTTTGAATCTTGAAAATTTTTTAACACATGATATGTCACAAGATATTGATGGTTTAGATTTATTTTTAGAATTGAAAGTCTTAAAAGAAATAATAAATCCAGAATTAAAAACAGCACTTGAAGTATTAAATCTTATAAAAAAATTAAATTCTTTTCCTAATGCATGGATAGCTTATAGAATATTACTGACCATACCTGTTAGTGTAGCTTCAGCGGAAAGAAGTTTTTCAAAATTAAAATTAATAAAGTCTTATTTACGTTCAACTATGTCTCAAGAAAGATTAAATAATTTAGCAATGTTATCGATTGAAAAAAATTTATTATTAAAACTTGAATATGAAAATTTAATTAATAATTTTGCATATCAAAAAAGTTAGAAAATTTAATTTTATATAAAAAAAATATTTTTAAAATTAATATTTTAATTTATTTTAAAAAAATTTTAAACCCACCATTGTTGGTCTCAAGTCCGAATTAAAAAGGGTGAGAGAAAATTTTTTAAAATAATAACAATAATTTTTAAAAAAAAAAATCGCTTAGGGCCCCCTGTAGGCTTGAGCCGCCCCTGGCTCTATGACGAATATATTCATATTCTAACATGTAATTAAAATTTTAAAATATTTTTCGCATCAATACATATAAGAATCAATTGTGACAAAGAAACAGTTGTATGTCGTATTATTTTCAATATAAAAATAAGCATTGACACTTTCGAATGAAGTTTGGACAAAATCTTCAAATTCCTCGAATAAGCATTGGCACTTTCTATTGATAGTGAAATTAGCCGACAATTCACAAAACTAGGCTTACAAACCATGAAATCTTGTTCACTATTAATAATGTAGCTTAATTTTGTACCTATGTAAATGTTGCAAAAATTAGTACGGTACGTAAAAAGTAAAAAAAAAAATAAAGAGCAGGCAATTCTTTATCATTTAAATAAAAAATTTTATTTTATTTAAATCAAATTGGAAAATTGACTTCTGTTTATCAAAGATGCGGCCTATTTTGCTAATCAGTCCCCATCAATTACATTGAACAAAAATTACTGACATGGAAAATGAACAAAGGGACCAAACAAACTTTATTTTTAGCATCAATTAAATTACTGCTGGTATACTCTTTTTTTTCTTAAAAACTTTGTTAGCCGTTAAAGCAGCAGGAGGGATTTAAAGAAAAAACAAAGCAAACTTTGTACGAGTCATACATATTGTCGAAACAATATTGAATACGAGGAGGTGAAAGTGTGATTCTTCCATTCTTAAACAGTCATAATACTATCATTAATTGAATTACTTCAGGCATTAGGAGGCGAGGAAGATTTTTCACGAGGAGGAACTCTTAGAAAACTCTTCATGATGTCGTATGCCGTGAAACCAATGGCGACCGAAGGAACAACCTGTGAGAAGAAAAAAAGAATCAAATATGAAGTTATCGTCAATCACATATGTCGTTAAATAAATTATTGTTTATAGAGAAAAAGGAAAAGACTGTCATTTTTAGCCTTTGACCTTATAAGCCGCATGATATATCAGTTGGGTGAAACTGATTTATGATTTTTTTATGTGCAGTGTTTGTAAATGATGCTGCCATGGAGACATGAATTTTGAAAGTATATAACAATAAATTGTTCAGAAGAAAATGAAATATTGAAACAATTCGGCCTAGGATGCTGCTTAGTTCAGTTCCTTCAAAGAATTCATGTTAGCTATTGTTTCCAAAAATCATTTAAAAAAAAAACAAACAAACAAACAAAACAAAACAATTACTGTCCCTCAGTTTGAACCTGAAGTAGCATAATAAAAGTCTTGTCCTTCATGTGATATTCCGTTCATGGAACTACCGTAGAAAGAATACCTTTAGGTGGTTAGCAACTTCTTATAGTTATATGTCATTCAATAGATCACACACTAGTCATCTATTTGTTGCATTTATCAAATCTGCTACTTCAAGCTACCAAAGGTGGATTCCTGTTGATATGAACATAGATGAGTTTAGATCATAGCTCTTGGTTTCATGTCTTGCAAAGCTCAGACCAAATGCCAACCAAGAGAGATGCCATCTTTGAAAATTAAATCCAGAGGAAACCCTACAAAGTTGCAATTCCTTGTAAAGATTGTGTGCGTGGAATTCCCTACTCTAGACTGCCCTCACTACACCAAGAACGAGTCTTCTTCAAAGCTGTTACCATACTAAATTGTTCCTGTGGAAAATTGACTTGAACATCCTGGACCCTTGAAGTCTGGTATGCAATCGAAACCTATCAATAGATAAATGTATCTTTACTAAAGTTGAATGGTATTTTCCCATGCGATAGCTTACAGATCTGCTATATGACCAGAGAATGCACAAAAAGATGACTTGGCAATAGACAGCCTCAGCATATCAATCATAAAAGTAATCACCTGAGATATGCCCTCCCCAAAGCCCTACAGAGAAGTATTTAGTTGTAAATTTGTCAGTTTCTAGTTATTTTTAACTGTAACATATCTAACATTGTTCAACTTTTCCTTATCTTCAATAGGTTTATGATTTGGCCATGTGCTTTCATTACCCCCAATAAAAGAAACTCAAAATGTATTAGGAAGGGCCATCATAATTGTTGCTTCTTTGATTCATGGAATAACTAAGGTGTAGAATTTTTGGATGACAAGTCAAACATATTTACTTTTTCACAGTTATAACAAAATATTAACACCAGTAGGATTTATGACAACGGCAAACTGGTATTCAATATGTAAAAATGAACTTCTTAATTACCTGTATAAAACTACTTGTTTTGGGCGGCAATGGATATACTATATAGGTTCTTTAATTATGACTTCCAAGATACCTGATGTTGTGCATATATGCTTATGAAATACTTGTGGTATACCATCATACTGGAAGTAATATTTTTACGGAAAGATTGGATTAGTATGAAAAGCAACATTTACATTTCTTCTCAGTAATGATCACAGCAAATGCACCATAAATATTCCAACTGTACTAGGACTAATTCACGTCTAGTTTTTTTATAGGACTACTACAAGTTGTTCAAACATAAAACAAGCATTTTTTTTGGGTTGCTTGTTTACTACTGTGTCAAGTGCAGGCACACAACCATACCTTAACATAGTTGAGGCTCAGACCAGCAAACAACTGCCTCCACCCCTGGTTCTGCACAATGAATGAAAGCCCTTGCATCGTTCCTCTGATCGGTGGGGCATCTAAGTGATTAAGCAATTGTTGATTTTGTACCTAAAAACATAAACTAAACATTTACAAACTCTATGAACTGGGACAGGTCTTAATGAAATGGCCATTCTATTATCAGATGCATGCTACCAAATAGACTGTAGATATCCAAAGGAAGCACACAACAAACCCAGTAACTAATACCTGCATCTGCCTCCTGACAACATCTAGCGGATACGTGAGAGTTTGTCCAAATAAACCAGCTAAAGCACCACAGGAGAGACGCAGAACTACAGAGTTTCTGTATTCTTCAGGTACCCGAGCCTTAAGATCTTCATAAATGTAAAATTTCAGACCAGCATAGGGAAGGATGCCAATAAGTGTGGGAGCTGCATCAATAACACGTGAAAATTAGGTGATCATACACCTGCTTCATTACTAGAGATTGCTCATGCTACAGTTTGCCAAACAGAGATAATTTTAATCCATTCAAGTGCAGAATCACAAAAACAAAAACAGGCAGTATAGAACCTAGTGCCTAAAAATAAGCAAATACTCAAAGGCAAATAAAAGCGAAATTATACAAAATATTAAACAAGTGCCTATAAAATGGGGGGAAAAACACAATCTGCAAACAAGATAAACAGGGATGGCCTTCAAATACTTTACATACCTCCTCCTCGATAAAGCGCTCTGATACCACCTTCCAGATAAACCTTCCTAAAGACATCTTTTATACCACTATAGGTAGGCTGGGTGCCTAGCATTGAAGCATTGCCAAATCTCCCTGGGTTATTTACCTGAAAAAATGTTTGAAAGGGGGATCAATAGCAAAGCTAAATGTTTGCCTTATATAAGATAACTAATAAAGAAAATTGACAATGAGTTCCAACATAAACTCATGCCTGTAATCAGCAAACTGACCCAATTTAAAACTTACCATTTACTGAATGAATAATAAAGCTAATTATCCTGAAAATACTTGTTCAATCACAACTCTATCTTGTTGATGAAGTTGAATTTATCATTTGCCTTATTATATACTGTTAGGTAAAATGGTTGCCTTGCTATATACTGTTAAGTAAAATGGTTAATTGTATAAAATGCACACGAAATTTTTTTTTTTCAAAGAAATGATGCGAAGCATTATCAAATAGAAAGAAGAGAGAAGTAAAAGCATAAAGAGCAAGGCAGTCCATTGTGTACATACCTGATAAGCTAGCTTTGTCCGAGCTAAATCTAAAGGATAGGTACACAAAACAGCAGTACCACCAGCAGCTGAACCAGCCAAAAGATCTACGAATGGTCCCGAAACTACTGAAGAATGATTATTCAATATCCAACAGCGATACTGTTCATATGCCATGAAATGAAGTGCAGCATAAGGGACTATTCGCAGCACACTTGCACCATTTCCTCTAAAAAGAAACAAAAATCACAATCATTAAAAAAAATAAAAGTTAGCTACTTGTAGAATCCTAAAATTTCACCATTTCAACTTACTTATAGAGCCCTAAAACTCCTTCTTGCTGCTTCAACCTCCTCAAAGATTGTAAAATTCCAAGAGTTTTAAATCCTTCAGTTCTTGTCTTCAAGAGTAAAGTAATCAAATTTTCTTTAAATCATGAATTAAAAAGCTTATAGAACAAGTGGCAATATAACAATAAATGAGTCCATTTTAGAGGAAAACTTCTTATAACCAAGCAGCAAGACTGTTAACAGTAAACAGTAAAGTCAAGCAATAGTAATAAGTGTCGCATTGAGAGATAAGATAAAAAAGAGTTCAATATTATAATATAAGATATATGAAATGTTTGAAAAAGTTCAAATATGCATAAAATTTATCATAGGCACATCATCCTTAAAAGACAAATCAAAGTCATTCTTTGGTAAGCCCAAAGATGCATATCTGCATGCATGAACACATAATTATTAACATATTGTTTTTAAAACAGCTTATAGAAATCCATTATTGCAAAATAAGAAAGTCTGAGAAAAAACACTAGCAGATCACCTACAATTATGGTGAATAAATATTCCACCACAAAGTGCTAATCAACCATCACCAAATAATTGATTGAGTGAATGCCTATTTCGGTACCAATACAATTCAATGCAATCATTGGTTGATTAAATGGCTATTTCAGAACCAATACATTTCTATGTTATTTAACTTGCGTCTGCTTCAGTAAAAAAAGGGGGGGAAATAATAACTAGATAAACAAGCAACAAGTTTTCATGGTAAAAAAATATAATACAAAATTATTCTCATTTCTATGAAATTTGAAAAGGAAAGTACATAATCAACCACGGGCCCACCCCTTACATCGCCCAAGCGTAAGTATCAGATTGAAATCAATGGTTTGGTAATAAATAAATCAAGTCATTCCTTCACATATACCAGTCGATGCTGTCAACAAAAGATAGCAATGACAAAGGGCTTGTTCTGCAAACCTGCATTAGAATCTTGACCCGCTCTAGTGGTGCCACAGCCGTCTTCGAAAAAGCTCCAGCAGCACCTCCGGCAATCAATTCCTTCACATATACAGGCATCCAATCCAGCGTGCAGACATCTACTTCTGCTGCTGCAGAGGTCATCGTCGACTTTTGGGAAGAATCCATCACTGCAGCTAGAAGCGGAGCAAAGCAATGTTCAGTTACCCCGCCTGCAATTTAGCGAACTCCTTATCCCATCGATCTTTATGGAGGCAAAAGAAGAGGTCTTTCCCGAGGGAAAGGAGCGAGTACGGGGATCGGATGTCAGGAAACTGGAAACGCTCCTTCGCACCCGAATCGACCTCGGAGAAGAGAAGATACATCCACAGGGAAGGAGATCGTTGTATTCAGAAAAAGAACGATCTGGCAGCGAGTAGATTGGGGAACCCTAGAAACAAATTGATCAATTCCACGGATCGAGAACAATCTGAAAGGCTCCTGTATGACGAAGAAGGATCGGAGAAGAACTCGAGGAAAAATTAAGATTATTCCCCGGAATTCCTCGCCTCCTCGTCTCGCGTCGCCTCCCTCCTGCTTATTGCTCGCCTACGCAAATTTAACTTTGAACGCGTCCGCAATCGCCTTTATATCTCTCTCTATCCACGCTAATTATCTGTTTAATTTATTTTTGCGAAAATTAAGGGGAAAATAAAACATTATGCCTAATAAAAGTTAAACACTATTTAAAATGCCCTTCGATATTTTTGAATAACCAAAATACCATACCATCAGATATTTTAATTTATTATCCTTTCATCCCTACACTTCATCCTTAACGGCGTAATGACTTGCATGCCGTTTCATCCCTACATTAAATATTAGTGGACTAGAATGACCAGGGCACGACGGTTGAATTCTGGCGTACAGGGTTCGATTCTTCAACAGCACATTTATCCTGTAATGTTCGACAATTTGATGTGCTGGGCCGTTGAACTGTGGGCCTACTCATTTCTTGAATTTCTCTGACGGTGGAATGTGAGATCTAGATCGGATGGTTGCAATCAGCCGTTGTCATATAGTCGCAGCTCTTCTCTGTTTTTATTTAGCCTTTTTGATAGAAAAAAATTATTTTAGCCTTTTTTATAGAAAAAAATTATTTAATAGATAGAAGAAAGATCATGTTATAATATTTTATTTACATATTCTATCAATATATATTTATTTCTTAATTTAATTCATTCATTCATTCCATTTTTCAATCAAAATTATATTGTCATTGATCGATTTAAATGAAATAATTAATTTGATTGTTTAATCATCAAAAGATACCAACAATTTAATGATGAAATAAATCATAATAATATAAGTCATTTGATAAAATAATAAAGATCATTTAATAAAAAAAATTATTTCGGCCCATTTTTATGGGTCATTCAAAAAAAAAAAAAAAACACGTTGGATGCACGTGATTTAAGTGGAGGGCCGTACGCAATGATTCTGCAGCATCGAAACAATCTCAACCGTTAAAATCTCGCACACTACTCCAGTTTCTTAATCGACGGTGGTATGCTGAGATCACGCCGCTCTCGTTCGCCACTCATCCAGTCCGCCATTGGATCGGCTTCGTCAACCCTTTATTATCCAACCTTCCCCTCTCCTCCCATTCATCCTCCAAACCCTAGCCTCCTCGGATCTCTCCCATTTAGGATTTTTCTCAAAACCCTCATCGTCCTGCTTTCTATTTTTCTCTTGATTTGTTTCTCTTGCAGACTCTATCTAGCTCCACTTTCCAGTTTTCGTCTACCAAGGTGATTCTTTTCGTTTTCTTTGTAGTTTTGGGGTGCGACTAATGCGTTTTCGTTGTAGATTTTGATATTATATTGTCCTGATCGTTGTTCTCTTGATTGGATATAGTATGGGAGAAGCCAAGGATAACGATGTTTACGAGGAGGAGCTCCTGGACTACGAAGAAGAGGAAGAGAAAGCTCCCGATTCGGTCGCTGCTAAGGTTTCTGGCGAAGCAGTGAAGAAGTAAGAATGGATTTTTACCAGTCTTCCCCTATCTTTTTTGTCTTTTTTTTGTTCAGTTCCCATTATGGCGTGGCTCATTCTGCATAAAGGTGTTTTCTTGTTGTAGGTTTTTTTCGTCGTTACGATTCCAATCTATTAGGTGCTTTTTTGTTGTTTATTTATTTCATGTCTATAGTCATGGCCTGCTTAAACATTCCTTCTTCCAAGGATTTTCTCTGGTTAGAAACTTCGTTTTATTCTAGATCTGGCGCTGGTGTTCTTTGCTTGCCATTTTCACGTTATCCTTTACATATTTTCAAGCAAAGCTAGATTTTTTTTTATCAAATTGAAATACTTAACAAGTTTATTAGGACGGATATGCTCATGAATCTAACAGCTTAGAGGTGTTACTATCCCTGTGTTGCCGCTATGATATGTACATACTTCCTCTGAAGCTGGAGCAGATGAACTTTATTTTTTTATCTTCACTGTACATTAATGGATGAGATAAATGTTTTTGGTTCTTTTGTGCTTTTCTCTTGACTGAAGTTCCATTAGATTTTTCTTCGTGTTTTTTCTTCCTTATATCAGTCTGTAGCTGCTATTTTACTTACTGTTGCATAATTTCGTTTTCAGTTATTTTTTAGTCTTGGTGTATTTCCACAAAATTTATACAAAAAGTGAATACTGTTTGCTGACTGATAAAACATACAGGGGCTACGTTGGGATTCACAGTTCTGGATTCAGAGACTTTCTGTTGAAGCCAGAACTCCTTCGTGCTATCGTCGATTGTGGTTTTGAGCATCCTTCCGAAGGCAAGATATAGTATCATTTTTCATTGTACATATTTTTAATTTTAGAGAGATGTTGATATGGAAAATTTTGATTGGTTCCAGAACCACTGTTGAATAACTCAGCATTTTAGATTTACTTTTCTGTCAGATGTTCCTACACTCCAATTCACTTAGTAGTTGTATCTAATTTTTTACAATCAATTTTGGGCTATAAGGCTTATTCATAATAAAATATCTTCTGGTACAAAAGAGAGCATTGTGTAATCATTGAAATTATATTTGGAAGTGGATAGATTCAATTAAAGTAGAGTTGTAGACTTGTACTCTGCTCATTTTATTTTCTTAATTCAACAGCAAATCAGGAGAACCTATCATACTATTTAAATTTAAATAAATATATTGTTTCATCATCGAGTGGATAGATGCATAAATCTTTATGGTATTTTGCAGGTAAAGATCGCTTGCATGTTTCTCAGTTTGGTGGAGAATAGGGTAAACTTTCCATTAAAGGATCCAGAAGATTATTTTTTACTTACTGGGGTACCCCCTCAATTTTCATCAGTACAACATGAATGTATTCCGCAAGCTATTCTGGGAATGGATGTTATTTGTCAAGCAAAGTCTGGAATGGGTAAAACGGCAGTTTTTGTACTTTCTACTCTTCAGCAAATTGAGCCTGTTGCAGGCCAAGTTGCTGCACTTGTGATGTGTCATACAAGAGAATTGGCCTTCCAGGTTTGACTTTATTTTTAAGGAATGATTTCTGTTGATTTTTGTGGTTCTAGAATTTTGATTCATATTTATTTTTGTGCAGATTTGCCATGAGTTTGAGCGATTCAGCACGTACTTACCAGACATCAAGATTGCTGTATTCTATGGGGGAGTTCACATCATGAAGCACAAGGACATTTTAAAGAATGATTGCCCACATATAGTAGTTGGCACACCAGGAAGAGTGTTAGCGTTGGCAAGAGATAAAGATCTCAATTTGAAGAATGTGAGGCATTTTATTCTTGATGAATGTGATAAGATGCTGGAGTCACTTGGTATGAATGATGACATTCAACTTTCTTTAACAATTTTTCTGTTGTAATCTGACTTATTTCTATTTACAATTTTTTTCCTCTTATGTTCACCTAGATTATGGTATTTCTTTACACTATTTTACCCTTTTTCGTAGACATGCGGAGAGATGTACAGGAAATTTTCAAACTGACACCACACGACAAACAAGTCATGATGTTTTCAGCTACTCTCAGCAAGGAGATACGCCCAGTCTGCAAGAAATTCATGCAAGATGTAATGTCATAGAAGTTTTGAGTTCTTTCTTCTGATTTATTTCTGGCTTCTACCTTTGAATCACATTTAGTTTGCTCCTGGTCAGCAGGCAACCGAGCTACTTAAATATGACTAATCGTATAGTTAGATGCAGATTGGAAAGGATGTTTTTAGGATGAGGTCCAGGTCTTGTAGCAGTCAATCCTCCTTCAAAACTATAACAAGCACTTTCTTGAGTATCATCCTTCATCCAACTCTTGGGGATTAGGGATTTTATGCCCCTTGTGAGTGGATACTTGTTTGGGTTCCTTGGTACATTTTCATTCTACTGAATGGTGGGGTATGTATAGTAGAGGATGCTCGTTGGGCTTTTTTTATGTATTTGGGGCAGGTTAGGAAGGTCAATCTGTGTGGATTGACAATTCCATTGGTATGGCTAACTATTTAGCACAAAGCTACAGCGCTGTCAGTATCATTCAAATGCTACTGGATTCAGTTAGCCTGAAGAGAAGACCCTAATCCTCTTTCATCTGACGTTTCTTGCATTTCAGCCTATGGAAATATATGTTGATGATGAGGCTAAGCTAACACTTCATGGTCTAGTACAGGTATACCAACTTTCTCTGATTATTCTGCTGTTCATTTGTTCACTAAATGATGGTGATTGTTTCAGCATTACATCAAATTGACTGAGTTGGAAAAGAATCGGAAGCTGAATGATCTTTTGGATGCACTGGACTTCAATCAAGTTGTGATTTTTGTGAAAAGTGTAAGCCGTGCAGCCGAGCTGAACAAGTTACTTGTAGAATGCAATTTTCCATCCATCTGTATACACTCTGGCATGTCACAGGAAGAAAGGTATGTGTTTGTGAGATTGCTTGTTACACTTTCTGGAGTACTCATTTTACTTTTTTTTTCAGTTACATGTTCATAACAATGCTTGATGAATTCTATTATCACAAGTAAAAAAAAAAATTCTTTGAAAATTTTATATTGGATACTATCCTTGAATATTTTTGCACTGAAACATGCCATGATTAACACCAGCATGTCTGTTTTGCTTCACAATAGATTGGTTTTAAATGTGGTTTTTCTACATCCCCTCCCCTCAAACCTACTGTCCATCTGTTTTCATAAAATTCTTTTCCTAAGACACTATCTATATTTATTTGAGTACCTCCTGTTTTCATTTGACTAAATTGAAATAAATAACTTTTGCACAATCGCTGTTTACAACCTATCAGTATCTCAACCATCTCTCCACCAAACTTTTAAATGCCTTCTTCCTAACTTCCAACTACACTGTGACATATCAGTACATCAAGATCATCTATGCCTTTCTATACTGTAATGACACTGGGGTTTTGAATAGAAGTCTTACTGTACCATAACCTCTCTTCAATAACATTCTGAGTCCTCTGTTAGTCTATAAAGCTATAAACGTTCAAGTGTATTTCCTTGTGTATTGATTTATACAGTGTATCAGATGTCAATAAGTAAAAATGAGAGAAATTTCTTTCTTGCAGGTTGACAAAGTATAAGAACTTTAAGGAAGGTCTCAAAAGAATTCTAGTTGCTACAGATCTGGTTGGGAGAGGAATTGATATTGAGCGGGTTAACATCGTGATTAATTATGATATGCCAGATTCTGCCGACACATACTTGCACAGGGTAATATTCCTTAGATTTAGCCCTTAATTAAAGGGAAGTGAATTTTTGTCAGTTTGCTAGTCTCTTATCTGATTTAGAAATGTTCCTCTTCAGGTTGGAAGGGCTGGTCGATTTGGAACTAAAGGACTTGCTATTACATTTGTTTCATCAGCAGCTGATTCTGATGTCCTTAATCAGGTTAGTTTGCTGCTAGTTCATTGAAAGTCTCCTGTGATTTGATTAATCAGTCAATTTATTTCTGTCACTTGAAGGTGCAAGAGAGGTTTGAAGTAGACATAAAAGAGCTGCCTGAGCAGATAGACACTTCAACATACAGTAAGTTATACCTTCTATAACAATAAATTTCTGATGTGCCAGTTCCTTGATCAAATAATGACCTTATGAATAACATTTTATACAATTCTGGAAAGGGAAAGAAAGCTCTTTAGAAGTCACTGTTGATATCTTAATTTCAACCATTAAATAAAGATCAAATTCTATAATATAATTAATATGATATGGAATAAGTGGTCAAAATGGATATACTTCATTGTCTGATCATAGTACAATATTACTAATGGATTGATGAAGATCATTCAAAAGAAAGCTCATTGGAAGTCACTGTTGATATCTATTAGAATTTAATTTCAACCATTAGCTCATCAAGCCGTTCATGTGGTTAAGTTTGAGTCAAGATAATGGTTAATTGTTTACTTTAGGCTTAGTATTGCTAAAGGAATGTGTTCGCCATGCCACTAAATTTAGCAATTATAGAACATACTCTTAATAAAGATAATAGCTCATTATTTGAGGGCATTGCAGAAGGTAATAATTTGTAATTTGTGCGAAGAATTGTAATACTACTGGGTTGAATTTATTCGTTCATCCAAAACAATTTTTTGGTTGATGTATCACAGGGGTATGAGTTGATTGTTTGTGCTAAGATAACTAAGGCTAGTCCTCCAGGCCTTGTACTTACTAGAATCAAATGACAACAATTCATTGAATACAATAGTTCGTAGCCCTTGATATTGTATTTGTAATTGTTCTTCACGATAATTAAGACAGATTTGGAATGAAGGTGCACTTTTTTTTATAAAGTAGTAATGTGTTGTTAAGTTCATCAAGCTACATAATTACACAGTAAACTTTTAGCAGCAATAGGTCATCATTCTGGATGAATATAGTAATTATAATTTGATGAGCCACCAGATCATTCATAAAGTTATTGCCAGCACAATTTATCTTTTCAGCTATGTACACAATCACAATTGGTTAGGCCTACTAGACTATCTAGTTTATATAGTGGTGTGGTGGACTTAGGTCACTTGACGTGAGAATAATATCTAGTCTTGTTATTTGGGTATGGTATTACATTTGACCAGGAACATATAAACAGTTCTGGTGGTTTGAGAAAATGGGGATATTGCAGTTTTGTGAAGAATGAAGGTAAAGTTGAGGCAAAATAGGAAAACCTTGTAAACAATCTATGTTTTTAAAGAAAAGTTTTGGAAATAATATATTGGAGAAAGGAGGAAATGTCTACCTGATTAAGATTTATTTTTGTTTTGTTAGATGGACAAGTGCCATTACATATGGAATTTAAAATTTTTCCTGTGAACAATTTCTTGTATGTTTTTGCAGTGCCTTCGTGATAAGTTCTCGCAGGAAAGGCTCTCCATCGATTTGTAGGAAAGTTCCATGGGCGAGCCGACGTCGTACAAGTGTGCTGTGTTGGATTCTACTCATGTTTGGTAGAGATGTAGAACTTGTAATGTTAAAGATTAGACCATATTTTAGCTACTCACACCCTTATGTTGGACCAGTGTGGTTGATGTTCTAGAGTTCATAATTCTCTTGCCTAATCCTTAATTATTTACCTTAGCATGTCAATTCTTTCTTTTTAATTCATTCTGAGTGTTCTAATTTTGAATATTAGTTATTCCATGGAGGGAGATCCACGCACCTGACCTCATATGGTTGGGATGATATTATATGGTTTGTTTTTCATCCTTGCATTTATGCATATCTAATACATTAACTATCTTCATTTTGTATACCACCTTGTCTATTTATTACGTCGTCATTGTTCACATGAGTATCATACATTGCTCGAATAGCTGCATGTGGGCAAAGTTAATATCTTGATCAATGTAATATACCTGAACAAAGAGATACAGAAGATTATCCAAGAATCGCCTCTTAACTACAGGGGGGAAAGCTGTTCTTGGAGTGAGAGTCTTCTCTGATTGAACCATAGGTGAATATGACCAGAACATAGTAAGTAGATCAAACTGATATGGAACCTTCGGCATGCTGACCCACTATTACAGGGTCCTTTATGTAGTTTCAAGGGAAGGCTCTCCTACATGCTAGCTCTGCCCCAAACGATACGTATATGTTGCCTGCCCCCATGAGTTTCAGTTCTATTTCTGAGCTAAGAATTGTACGATGTAACTCTAACTGTTCTCGTGCTTGTGAAAAGCTTCCTCAAATGGTCATATCCCATAAGGAAAATTCCAATGACATAAAGGAAGCCAAGTTGCAACTTCCCGAGCAATTGATAAACTATCAGTAGACTACTTAACAAGTCACGAGTTCGGATTGAGATACAACCTGCAAAGGGATTAGGGTTGTCAGCCACAAGGATCTATATGAGCATTTTACCTAAAAGTATCGTTCACGATTGGTATTCAACAAAACATTCTGAGTCTTTTTTCCCCTCAAACGAAAAGATGCTTCAGATCTATTCTATAGCTATTTTATCTATAATACCTTTGGGTATGATTGGAGCATTTTATAATAGCTAAATTCGGGAATAAATTTATAAATCAGATTATAAAATGAAAAGGAGGACACAAAATGCCGCAGAATGATTTATAAAACAATTTACGACAAGATCCAAGGGCGAAAGCAAGCATCTTACATATGTGCAAGCCTAGAAAATAATTAAAATAACTTATTTTTTATTTAACTTGTGCTATGAAAAATGACACAAATGTGCTACGAGATACTTTAGCTTCAGTAAAGACCCAGGTCAAAAAATAAAAATTTCAAATTGTGAAATCCAGTGAAATCAAAGACAAATTCATCATTTCACTGTGCAAATTAATTTGCAAATTCGCTTGCAAGATCTTTTGAATGGAAAAAAAAAAATCATAGCCAGAGATATTATGAAATAATAGATATGCATGGGTATTTATATAGTTTTGATAAATAGTAGGGAGAGCTTTTTTGGTTAAATTCTCTATATAAATGCTAAGGTTATAGATACCTGTTTCTCTTTCTGGAATATGAGACCATTCTTGAGGCTTATGCTTGGATTTTGAAGCATTTATTAGATTCATGAGAGCCTGATTAACCTGTGAAAAGAACATTATCTTCACTAATAGATAGTTAAGTTTATAGTTTCATAATTTTTATTATTATGGATGATGAATACCTCATCTGTCCTTTCATGTGTCACTAAATGCCCAGCATGAAGTTCCACCATTCGCGTAGATGGTTGAAGCTTCTTGGCCAGCTTCCTTGCATGATCTAATTGAGCAATAATATCATACCTAACATGTATCGTTGCATAGGAATAAGGCTCCTCTCTACTTTTCAAAAGAAAAATTAGCGCAAGAAGAGATGAGCAAGCTTGCCCAGTGCCAACCTGCCATGGATAACTAAAATGAGAAACTGAGATGATCGAATTGTGTCAAGCTCCTTTGCTGTCATTTTATGTTTCCAGCAAGCATTGACTTGACCTTCAAAGCCACAGTTAGATTGCATCCCGGCTGATGATATCGCTTTTACATACTCCTGAGATGCCAAAGTTGTATAAGAATTATTGTAAAAGTACAGGAATAATAAATATGCAAAAGAAAGGCGTATCAATCAAGGATTGTCTCAAGATATTACCAGCTTAATCAGTGTGAAGATAGGAATAATTTAGAGAAGCAAGAAAGAACCTAAACTTATATAATATTCATGGTAGAGGAGCATAAATTTTATGTTGTAAATTGTCAATGACACTAGAACAATTCTTTCAGAACTGAACTTTATTTGAGAACCCATACTTTCTGCTTGTAAAGGCCATCATGGTTCCTTTCATCTAATCGCATTCTTGAGAGCAGATTTACATGGCCAAACCATCATAATTTTTCAATGGCAATAATTACATGGGGTCAAATTGCCAACATTACTTACTTGGTAAAGGATCTCTCTTCTTGTATGCAATCCAACATATTCGTTGAGATATTCCTAAACAACACAAAGCACAAACTCAATTTATCGATTATACTGTCAATAGGCTTGGGCATAATGGGAAAAAAGAAGCTGAAATCTGTACATTTACTTTGAAACAAAATAATATTCCTATCTATTAGTTGAATGTGGAAATTATTTTCATGTCAACTGACCTTCGTGTAATGGGTCTCCAGATCAACGGTAGCTCTTTGCTCTGGAGTTTTTGCTCTCAAGAAACGATATGCAAGGGATATAATTTGCCGATCAATCTGCATAAAAGGCAACAGATATTTTGACTAAGTTATCACTGATGCATGCACATTCACACAGACAATAATAATAATAATGTTGAAAACAAAGTATCAAAATAAAGGTACAATTAATTTAAACTGTCCTAGACGAAATGTTACCAATCGAATCTTCAAAAACTAAGATATCCAGAGAGAAGTTGAAGAATTTACTGTGAAATCTTCAAGATCAGTACGCAAGCAATCCACTCCAACCAAAAAAAAGCTGACTGTAAACGCACATTGGTCTTGCTTAAGATTGGTGCCGAGCAATAATCATTCAGGAAAGAATTGATTAAAGTTCTAACGATTTTTTTTTCTATATTGAGTTATTATCCCAATTAGTCTACCGTTAGAATAAGAGCTTTCAGGCTATTGAAGGTCATCTAACTTTGTTGATCATTTCACTGAATCTGAAACTCGAGGTTTTAAAGTCATCTATGTCATAAAGTCTATTGTACCGTTGCCCACATTCTTCAGTTACCAGTTCAACTCTGAACTATCTTACCTAACTGGGCACATAAATGAAAACTTGAAAATTGATCTGCTCCTATGAAATATTCAACTATGAAAAAGAAGAAGAATTGATAAACTCTTAAATGTTTATTCTCTGTTTCCATCAACCAATTAGTAGTGGGTATGTAATGGCATTTTGTATCATTCTAACACAAACATGCTGCACGTTAACAAGCAAACCACCCATGAAGTGAAAACAAGAAGCAAGATATGTGTCAACAAACCAACCTTTGGAAAGCACTCAAAACCACCTCCAGTGACATTGAGCAAGGCCAATGAACATATCCGCTCTGGTGCTAATGCTGCCAATTTGCAAGCTATCATTGCACCTGATTCCAATCAGCATAGATTGACAAAGTATGAGTTTAGGTGAGTATGCCAAGAGTCTCATCTTGCCTCTCTAATTTAATAAAATTCGATATGTATTAGCAGTAAGGTCACATCAGTTAAGTAAATGTCAAAATGGTACTGAATGGAAGATACCTAGTCAACTCACCCATTGAATGCCCGAACACGTGAGCCTTTTTCCAATCTAGATGATCAAGTAGGGCAAGTGCATCTTTCGCCATTATAGTGGTTCTGAAATACAAGAAAATTTGTATAATTTTTAACAGATCTACATCAATCTACATTCTTCAATAAGAAATTTAAGTGGCAATCTATTTGTCAATCTGTATTCTGAAATCGAAAAGTCAACCAAGTGGTTAATATCTTGCAGATTTGTGCGTCTACTTGCAGATTCGGAGTTGAAAATTCTTTTTTCTCCAAAGGATAGGAAGAATAAAATTAGAAAAGATCAAAGGAAGGGGGAAAAAGCATGTAAAGCATTCTAATTTCTGAGAACTTGCAACAGATGACATAAAGTTCGATCCTGGAATCAGAAGTAGTAACATCAAACATTACCACAAGAATTAGTAGCAGAGCAAGAAGCATACGTGTATTGGGATTTTTTAATGGGTACTGAGCTCTTGCCTACCCCACGATTGTCGAAGCAGCAAACCTCGATCCCACTCTGCGCCTCCTCATCATCGTCGTCCAAGTTCCCATCGCCGTCGATAGACGCTTCTGCCTCCTCATCGTTCGGTCCAATCGCGCCCGTCAACCCCTTGATCTGGGGTTCCCACGAATCATGTGTCGCTGCCAATCCTTCACCAAAAAAAAACTCAAAACACTATATCAAAATCCGGTTTTTCCTCATCCATTGGAAAAGCAAACAACAATCCTAAAACCTACCAATGATTAGGAGGACTTTGGTGCTCCCGTGGCCAAATCTCCTGTAGAAAATCCTGGTGCCATCCTCGCTCGATCCGACAAAAGGCATTCCTATTCTCGACACAATTACTCACTCGTTGATTTCCTTCGGAAATCGGAGAATTTGATCGCTGAAGAAGAGAAGAGCGAGACGAGCCGAAGAAGAGAAGAGCGAGACGAGGGGGAGGTGAGCGAAGGGATCAGTGATCTGCATTATAAAGGTTCCCGGCGTTGAATGGGGCCAAAAGATCCCGCACGTCGCCGAAAGCACGGCGACGACAACCGTCCACCATTTTTTGATCTGCGGCTATTTACCGTCCGATTAGTGATTAACATTCCAAGTCCCCGACGTGGTGTGTTATTAAAACGCAAATATTAATTAATTATAACAATTGAATATTCATTAATGTTGGGTCAAAAATTCCGGCTTCAACAATGTGAAACGTTGGCCAGACTTGGTCTAATTACTTTCGACTTTGGCTAATTTCTGTCCTTCTATTAATAATTAACATTAAATTTATGGTAGGCCATATCAAGTGGTTCGTTGATAGCAAATGGCCGGCCCATGTTACAAATGCGATAGATTGATTTCTGAAAAAATAAATTTTTGACACGATTTTTCTCTCGAGCAAATAAAAAGCTCGTTGTTCCACCAGCGAAAATTCACTTAATTATTTAACTGATTCCGACGTCCATTATTACAATTGGCGACCAATTAAGCACGCAACTTGAGGATCTCTCGGGCATCCGCAGGTGCCGGAGGCGACGGAGAGCGGGTAGGGAAACGAGTTAGCGTACTGGAAGGAGACGGAGCCGCCCGGGCCGGCGCGATGGCGGCGCCGTCGTTGACGAGGCAGTCGTCGAAGCTGAGCCGTCGGAAGACTCGGGGGTTGATCAGGCGGGCGGAGCTGAACCATCCGCATCGCACGTGGATGACACCGACGGCGCAACCGCCGGCGCAGGTGTTCAGAATCTGCACCGTGTAGGTCGGAATCCCGTTGGGAAGCGGCGCCGTTGCCCCCTGGTACAACAGTATATCTTCCATTGAGCAAAGTCCTTCTCCCCCCATCCGTTCCTCCACCTTCAGCGACATCGCCGGCGGATTGGTCTCGGCAAGTGGGACGTTAACGGCGGAGGTTTCTCCTTCAGCATATATATATAAGCGCCTTTTGCATGTAAATGCTCGAGCCAAGTCAACATAATTACGAAAATGCAACTACATCGTGGATCTTACCGTTAACTAATACCTTCGAAACTTCCGCCGTTGGGTCAAGTAGATCGAGGCCCGCTGCTGCTCCTATCGCTACAAAACAATGCACGATGGTAAGTTCACCATGTTTACAACATAATAACGACAATGCCACTGCACTACTTACCGTTAAAAAGTAGAGAGAAGAAGAAGAGGAGGTAGGCGGCGCCGCCGATCGAGCGGGATGATCCCATGAATGATCTATCTCAGATGCCGTACGACAAGATGGAGATTCAGTCGATCTCCGGCGAACGGTGGGAGAGACCGAAATTATCCGCTTTCCTTCGATTTATACATAAAGAGGCGCTTATACTTTGGTTCCTGAAGCCCCCACCACGTCGTGCGCATCGACACAATGCTATAGGAATCCGACGGTTGTTATCAGTCGACGTCTACTGTCCGTATTCAACGAGCGGTCGGTGACGTTAAAGGAGAAAACAAGAAGCAGATTAATTAACAATTTTAGATCATCTTATTTGCAGGTGATGGGACCGCAAGGAGAATATTCTCCGGCGGATGACGGGCTCCTCCTCGGATGCTGCTCATCTGGCCGTCGGAATGCCGAGGGGAGGGAGGTCTGATGCGCCTTGGTAAGCGAGAGGATAAGACACCGGCCGTGGCCGGATATATTCTGTATCTTTGACCACTGGTATGCGTGGGACGTCGACGCGACGTGGCGTGTAGACAGCTAAAAAGATGGGTATTTAACGGGAGCTAGATGGCTGTGATTAATGGACTTCACGTGAGTATCATAATTCTTCATCAATTCAAAGAACAATACTGTGTGGACTAGTTATTAAAGAACTTGAACGTAAATCATAGCAGTAAGTAGTCAGGATGGTTGTTGGAACTTGGAAGAGGCGAAGGGAGTTTAAGGCGAGGCGGCGTTGAAATGGGCAGAGGAGAGAACTAGTGGCGGTGGAGATTGCTGTTTTGCGGTTCCCCAGGCTGGGTAGTGGAATAGCAGCCGCCGGAGAAAGTTGCAGGGCGCCACAGCATACAGAAGCGTACGTGCAACTTGTTTGACTAAATGCGTGACGGGATGTTTATCTCAAATAGGAGAGATAGCTAAAAAGTATAACTTGCACGACGACGAAGCAAAAAACATTGATTTCGTGAATAAATGAGCTAATTTATTTTTCTGTGACATGGCTTTTTTTTACATTTTTCAAAATTATCTTCATCTAAAATTAAGGAATTGAAGGGACCCATCAAATTTTAGCCATGGAATATTGGACACGATATTTCCACGGCACGACGTTGACTCGTCAAGTTGACTGACAGAGTCTTTAATGGCTGTGGAAATATCGCTCCATTCATTATCAAATCATTTTCATTGATTTTCATTTTTCATGTTATTACAATATAAAAAATATATAATAATAAGTTGATTTCCTCGCACGTCGTTCGTGATTATTCTAATTTCTAAGTTTCCCCTGCGTCACAAAAAAAAAAAAAAAAAAGTTTGAATGCTTCCAACGGATTAGTCACCGTCAATTAATTAAACAAACTACAAAATTATCAGACCAATCAATACCCACAAATGCTGATAATTGTTAATTTATTTTGTAATTTTTTTACTTGATCAATTTGTCAAGTTACCTTGTAGTAAACTATCTCAAACTTATGAGAATGATTAATTATTGGCTACATCTTGTTACTAATTCAAGAAATGATTCGTGTATTTGTCAAACATTAAAGTTTGTTGTTATATAGTCATTATGACTAAGAAAAATACCATGTTAGAATTACAATTGCCCCTAAAAAATCTCGCTCTAATTAAGTTGAATGACAAGATGAACAATTTAAAGCCATGGAAAATATTATATTTTAGTCCTCCAATTCATGTGTATTTCATTTAACTCTCCGTCCTCCTCTAGTTTTTTTTTACTTGTAGTACAACTGTTTTCTGCGTCGAAGCAGTACGTTTATTATGCCTCTCTTGTACTGCAACACAAGGTCCACCCTACTATTTTCATTTTTCGCTCATCCCTTAGTTGCCATTATCCCTCTATTTTAGAAGAAAAAACTGTCCATCCCACCCTCCGCGGCGCCTCAAGCATGGCTCAATCTCGACATCTCCTCGCCCTTCTCCTCCTCCTCTCCCTCTCCGCTTCCATCCTCGCCCACGGAGGCGGCAGCGACGACGCCGATGCCGACGCGGACGAACCCGGCGCCGGCCATCCCGGCCTCCACTCCAAGTCGCTCATACTCACCAAGATCTGGTGCCTCATCGTCGTCTTCTTCGCGACCTTCTTCGGAGGCGTGTCCCCTTACTTCCTCAAGTGGAACGAGGCGTTCCTCACCCTGGGAACCCAGTTCGCCGGCGGCGTCTTTTTAGCCACCGCCATGATTCATTTCCTCAGCGACGCGAACGAAACCTTCGGGGATCTGACACACGTTGACTACCCCTTCGCCTTCATGCTCGCCTGCGCCGGCTACGCTTTGACCATGCTCGCTGATGTCGCCATATCTTTCGTGGTGGCGAGAGGGCAGACCGTTCCAGATGTGGAGAACCAGCAAGGTACCTTCTTTGTTATTATTTTATCTTTTCCCCCTCTTTGATTCCTCGTTCTACTGTTGGATTACCACTTCTGAAGTCACAAATTATTGAACAAAAGAGGAATTGCTACTCTCTAATGATCAATTTTTTTTCTTCGTATTGTCTAAGAAATTATCATCTATCTAAATTAACCATTGCTTATGATCATACGCTTGCAAAAAAAAACTATTTTTATGGAATTCATAATGATTTTTTGGTGGAAACTTTTGACTTGTTACAGGAATTAGTCTTCCGCAGAGTAAGCAAAGCAGCGAGGACGGAGTCTCACACGTTCGACAAGAGGTGAGCTTGCTTGCTGCTGTCTTCATGAATAAAAACACTGTCTTTATCTGGTTTTCTGAGAACAGCTGGGATCAAATTATCATTTAATCGAACGCAATCAAATGAACCGATCATACAAAATAGCGACACAATAATATTAAATTGATCATCAATAAACAGTTATCTACTTCTCAAGGATATCTTCTGCGACAAGTGACAATATGAATAATTGTTGGTTTATATTGCTTCTTGCAGAATGGACATGGAGCTGGAAATCACTCGGTTCCATCTCTGTTTAGGGATGCAAGTTCACTTGGAGATAGCATACTGTTGATCGTGGCTTTGTGCTTCCACTCTGTTTTTGAAGGAATAGCAATTGGAGTTGCAGGTACAGTTCGTGTTCCATGGCCATTCTGTTTTGATTTCATTGCTAATTACTGAATCTTTCCTTTTTTTTTCTAGTTGTTCATGAATTGAATGGAATGTATCAGAACCATTCACTTATTCTTCGCTTACATATGGTAGGAAAAAAAAATTGAAAAGTATTGAGGTGATTGCAGAAAGTAACATGAAAAGAAACACACATTCAACTAAGGCAGAAAATTAAGCAAGATGGCATCTTTCATATTTTACGCGCAGAATAGTCAACAAAGAAGTATAATATCAGGGAAAAGGTTCCCTCAAGTTTAGCTGTTCTTTAAAGACCCTTCCTTATCTTTTACCATCTGTTAAATGTCCTTTAGTTGTCTTTAATTTCATTCCAAAATATTAGCTGTACCTCTTTTTTAATACCAGCCGTGTTCAATGATTCACTGATTCCTGCTACGCCGATCTGTTGTTCTGGATGCAGAGACCAAAGCTGACGCATGGCGAGCGCTGTGGACGATCAGCCTGCACAAGGTGTTCGCGGCCATCGCGATGGGCATCGCACTGCTGCGGATGCTGCCCAGCCGCCCCCTTCTCTCCTGCGCAGCCTACTCCTTCGCCTTCGCCATCTCCAGCCCCATCGGCATCGCCATCGGCATCATCATCGACGCCACTACGCAGGGCCGCGTCGCCGACTGGATCTACGCCATCTCCATGGGCATCGCTTGCGGCGTCTTTGTCTACGTCGCCATCAACCACTTGTTCGCCAAGGGGTACAAACCGCGGTCGCCGGTGGCAGTGGACACTCCCTTCGTGCGGTGGCTCGCAGTGGTGCTGGGAATTGCAGTTATTGCGGTCGTCATGATATGGGATTAAGCGAAGATATATTTAGTTTTATATTCTATATAAAAAGGACTATTTAAGCAAAAGATCAGATGCCCCGATGTGTAATACCACTTTTCATATAGAATTCTTCATATATTCACAATTTCTTTTTCTCTCTGTCAGACTAAATAATTGTAGGGAAAATATATATGAATTAGTTAAGCTTGAATTACAATTAATACGCTATATAATATGTCTAATTTATAGGAATTAATTACAGTTATTTATACTATATTATTTATTTTTATAATGCATTTGCATTGGGAATTTTGTTTTTCGGCTTTTCTTTATTTGCTTGGCTTTTATGTTGTTTTATAGTGCTGTGGTTAAACTGTTCAGAAATGATGATATTTTGTTTCCTTTTTTTTTTTGTTATAACAAAAACAAAATATTGTAGCTCACGTATGCAAGGGATTCACTACCCAGAGTTCTGATCTCATCATTTCAAAAGCTCCTTGTTTCGTTCCTAGCTAGCTTATGCCCAATTCTGAAAGGAGACAATTTGGCTCTAATTTTAGATCAGACACGTCTTTGCTAATTCCATCTCCTTTTCGTCCAAGTAAACAATGAATTGCTACATCCATATCTTAAAATCCCCCTCCCTTTTCTAAAACTATTTCAGCCAACCTGAGTTATCATCACTTAAGAAAACATAAATAGTGCTCGAGTAAGTCACAGTGAAAATAACAGCCCACGTACCGTTAAAAAATTTCAGAAAAAACTTATTTAAAAATAAAAGTTAAGATCCACCATTTAATAAGAGATTATCTTGGTCGCTAACTAGTGACCTTATATAAGTTTATCTATTAAAATATGATATTATTATTTTTTAGATCTATATAAAACTTGATCAAATTGATCTTTAGCTCCCTGTTTAGTTAGATTCTAAATCCAATTTCAAATCCATTGCTCCGCACAAACACAAACCTCCGCCACCGTACCTCTCAGCTCCTCTTTGATATTCGCAATGTAGATCACAACTAACGATTTCGTTCCTTCTTGGACTTTCTCTACTAACTGGCAATTTCATTTTACCACATGACATTTTCTCTTTTCAAATCTCACGCTCTACTCCTCCCTCAACTCTCTTCTCACAAATCAATGACAAAATCCTCTCGCTCCTCTTTAGCAGGTACCAGGCAGGGTTGAAAGCGAGCTAGACAATATTGGTTTATTTATTGATCGTTATTTACAAATATTTTGTTTATTTACATCAGACTAATAATATTGGCGATTGTCCGGCGACTTAGCTAGGTGGTACCCGAAGGGTTGGGTTTTGTTGTTTACTTCATCCGCTTCAATCAGATTCTTTTACGGACGAGAAAATTCCAATTTTACTGATGGCTAAGCGGTAGCGAAGGGTCGGGTTTTGTTATTAACAATCCGGTCGCACCCGTTCCATTTACAGGCTCCGCAACCCGGCTCATTTACATAAACGCTCGATCCAATCAGCCGAGCCCAGATGCCACTTTCCTACTTCCAAACTATTTCCGCTTCTTCGTCGTTCCCATCGGATCTCGCGACTCCGGCATGGCTCAGCCCTTCGTCAAAAAGGACGATGACCACGACGAGGAAGGTCATATCCAGTCCCCATTTGTTTTTGGTTATTTCATGTTTTATCGTTCATTCTATTGTCTTCGAGTTTAACAATTTTGATTGAATCATCGCGCCGTGATGATATCTCATGATCTACCGTATGGAGATCTGCAGGTTTCTATATGGATCCGTTTTGGAAAAGGAATATCTCTTTTCTTCACGAGATTTGTTGGTTTTTTTATAGCGGATCTGAAGTCGTTGAGTGATTTGTTTTCCTTTTGACCTTTGGGTTCGTGCATTGAAGTGATTTAGTATTTAGATCTCGCTAATGTTGGTTCCGTTGTAGGAATTTTAACGATATTGGAGCTCACCTGTTTTATCACTTAGATTCAAACTGGTATTTATGTGCTTGGAAAGGAATAATGGTCTCGAAATCTTACTCTTGCTGCAGAGGAATACTCTCCCTTCCATGGAATTGAGAAAGGGGCTGTCCTACAAGAGGCGAGAGTTTTCCACGATCCCCAACTCGATGCCAGAAAATGTTCTCAGGTATCCATTCCAGATCTCTGCGGCTCATATGCCTATATAGTAGCGTTAGATTGTTCCACATGCTTTATTCCTAATTTTTACGACAAACCCACAGGTGATCACTAAGCTACTGTATTTGCTTAATCAAGGAGAGACATTTACAAAGGTGAGGTCTTGTTACTCTTTCATGTTCCAACCGAGTGTCTATCTTTTTCCCACTATGTTTATGTTCAAAATGGTTCATAATTTCTTTATATTATAGGTTGAGGCAACAGGAGTCTTTTTTGCTGTTACAAAACTATTTCAGTCTAAGGATACTGTGCTTAGGAGGATGGTGTATTTGATGATTAAGGAACTTTCTCCATCTGCAGATGAGGTAGACTCTGTAATCTGCCTTGAAAAGTTTTGGGATATTAATAGTCAATAATACCCAGGATATGTTATTTTACCTCTTCTGTTTAGGTTATTATTGTCACAAGCTCTTTGATGAAGGATATGAATAGTAAGACTGATATGTATAGAGCCAATGCCATTCGAGTCCTTTGTAGAATTACTGATAGCACTCTTCTTGCGCAAATTGAGAGATACTTAAAGCAAGCTATTGTTGACAAAAACCCTGTTGTTTCTAGTGCGGCCCTTGTTAGTGCTGTTCACTTGCTTCAGGTATCATGTTATCGCTTTTGGTCATGCCCATGGTTTACTTTCATTTTGTGTCATATTTATTTCAAATATGGATACAGACAAACCCAGAAATTGTAAAGAGATGGAGCAATGAGGTGCAAGAAGCTGTTCAATCAAGAGCTGCTCTTGTGCAATTTCATGCACTTGCACTTCTACACCAGGTGTGTTACTTAGTTCTTTTACAAGGTGCCTGCATCTTGACTTGCATGCACGTCACCATGGTTCATTATTTATGAATTATATAATCACCCACATGCAAGAGATAAGTACAAGTAGAATAATTGTTATGAGTTGCTGGAGATGATGGGTCTTATGTAATTTTAATTGGTTTTTTTGCTTTCAATCGATTTGTGGATCTTTGTATCATGCATACATGAGAATTAAAAATATATTAGAGCTTTTGACATAATCTCTTTATTGTTTTTACTAATTGCTTTTATGAATTGCAGATTAGACAAAATGATCGCCTCGCTGTTACAAAGCTCGTTACTAGTTTGACTAAAGGATCAGTGCGTTCACCTTTAGCTCAGTGCCTATTGATGAGATACACTAGCCAGGTATTTTCATTGACTTGAGGTTAGGTAAACAATCTAAGATTTTATTATTAGATATTCTTTCCCAGGTAATTCGAGAGTCAACTGCTAACACACAAGGAGAGCGCCCATTTTTTGACTACCTTGAATCTTGTCTGCGGCACAAAGCTGAGATGGTTGTATTTGAGGCTGCAAGAGCAATAACAGAATTGAGTGGTGTCACTAGTCGAGAGTTGACCCCTGCAATCACTGTATTGCAGTTGTTTTTGAGTTCATCAAAACCTGTTCTTAGATTTGCAGCTATTAGAACACTAAATAAGGTAAGAGTAATCAAAATTTATTATCTTTTTCAAATAACAGATACTAAGTAAATTTTCAGGAAATGCCATTTCATATTTTAATCAATCATATATTTCAAGTCTGATCTGTCCTGTGCTACACATGTATATCTTATTACTTTCATAGTCCCTTCAACATCAATTCATAGGTTAGTTACTCATTTTATTTATCAAGAAATAATTGAGCCTGAGTAATCTGTTGCAGGTTGCTAATACTCATCCTCTAGCAGTTACAAATTGCAACATTGACATGGAGAGCCTAATTTCAGACCAAAACAGGAGCATTGCTACCCTTGCTATAACTACACTTCTAAAAACTGGAAATGAATCAAGTGTAGATCGCCTGATGAAACAAATAACAAATTTCATGTCAGATATTGCAGATGAATTCAAGATTGTTGTTGTGGAAGCTATAAGATCTTTGTGCTTGAAATTCCCCCTCAAATACCGTTCTCTGTATGTAAAAGTCCTCTTCACTTATGTTTCTGCTAGATGTTCTTTACTGAAGGCAAACATTTATTTTTTTGCAATTTACTTCCTAGGATGAATTTCTTAAGCAACATTCTTCGGGAAGAAGGGGGCTTTGACTACAAGAAAGCAATTGTTGATTCAATAGTCATCCTTATCAGAGATATACCTGAAGCAAAAGAAATTGGCTTATTCCACCTATGTGAATTCATTGAGGACTGTGAATTTACATATCTGTCTGCTCAGGTAATTGTCATGCGATGTTCTGCCATGTTCATTTGCTTGAGTTGAATTTTTGTTTTGCTTTCTACTAGATTCTTCACTTTCTTGGAAATGAAGGCCCAAAGACTTCAGACCCTAGTAGATATATTCGCTATATCTATAACCGTGTGATACTTGAAAATGCAACTGTCCGAGCCTGTGCTGTGAGCACCTTGGCAAAGTTTGGTGCTATGGTAGATTCACTAAAGGTATCAGAACTTGTAGTTTCATGAAAACAGTATTCTTTTTATTTATAATCGATCACTTATTGTTATTGGCTTTGGTTATTTTCTGCAGCCTCGTATATTTGTTCTATTGAGACGATGCCTATTTGATAGTGATGATGAGGTAACTTCTGCTATTATATTAACTAAAGATTATTAGTGGCTCATAGAACCATTTTTCTTTTCTTGAAATGTGGTAAATTTTGGTTCTACAGAAATCAGTAAAATTCATAAGTGCCTGCCCTTTCATGGATATTTAAAGTGTTTTCTTGATATTCTTCATTCATTTACGTTTCTGATTCAAGTTACACTATTTTTCAAAATGGTTCCACTGTGAAGACACTAAGATCCTATGAAAAAGAATTACATGTTTAATGGTTAAAATTTCAGCTAGTGCGATTACTGTTACAATCCATATCCATACCTTCATTTCTCAGTTATGGTTCATTCTTATTCTTACATTGCTGCTTTTATGGTTAAGAGAAAATAATCTTTTTTTATCACTATTGTCTTCTGATGTAGGTCAGGGACAGAGCTACACTTTATCTTAACACACTAGGAAGTGATCCTTCCACGGAAACTGATCTGGAAGTAAAGGAATTCTTATTTGGTCCCCTGGATGTGCCACTAGCCAACTTAGAAACTAGCTTGCGTAATTATGTATGATCGTCACTATAATGTTTTTGCCAAGCATAATAACTATTTCTTCTACTTAATTTACTGCCTTTTGCCAATTCAGGTGGCATCAGATGTACCCTTTGATATTGTTTCTGTTTCCAAGGAGATAAAATCACTACCTCTTGCTGAGAAAAAAGCTCCTGGTAAAAAGCCGCCTACTGGCTTAGGGGCTGCGCCCACTGCTCCCACTTCTGCCGTTGATGGATATGAAAAATTGCTCTCATCCATCCCAGAGTTTGCCAGCTTTGGAAAACTTTTCAAGGTTATTTATAGCTGTTATTCAGTGTGATATCATATCTTTATTGATACTGCTTATTCACTCTGTTTCCTCAGTCATCTGCACCTGTGGAGTTGACCGAAGCGGAGACTGAATATTCTGTTAATGTGGTGAAGCACATCTTTGATAGCCATGTGGTATTGCAATACAACTGCACAAATACCATTACTGAGCAGTTACTTGAGATGGTCAGTATTTATTTAGGAAATAGTTACTCAACTAGTGATGGCCAATTTTACAATATTCTTATTTCATTTCATTTGCATCAGGTTACTGTTTTTGTTGATGCATCTGAAGCAGAGGAATTTTCAGAAGTTGCCACAAAGCCTCTACGATCCTTACCGTATGATTTGCCAGGACAGACTTTTGTTGCTTTTGGAAAGCCAGAAGGTGTTCCTGCCACGGGAAAGTTCTCAAATCTTCTGAAGTTTGTGGTTAAGGAGGTTTGTCTCACGACTCAATTCAGTGGGACGTTATTATAAGCATGTTTGTAAATCTCATTAAAATTTCCGTTCCTTTCTGTTTATACTTTTAGTAAGGTTGAAGAATCCAGCAACAGCTTCCTGAGTAAATGAGCTCATCAGGCTCTTTCCTTTGTTTCATGTATTCAAGATTTTATGTTATGTAGTCACATTAAGATCACACGCTTCAGTAGTGCTTGGATGCTTATTTATTTATCATGTGTCACTCTCATAAATTCAACCATTCACCTTTTGTGCCATCATCAGGTGGATCCAGCTACAGGAGAGGCAGAGGAAGAAGGTGTTGAAGATGAGTACCAGCTCGAAGATCTTGAAATTGTCGCAGCTGATTACATGCTGAAGGTGGGAGTCTCCAACTTCAAAAATGCTTGGGAAAGTTTGGACCCTGATAACGAGCACATTGATGAGTATGGGCTAGGTGTGAAAGAGAGCTTGACAGAAACCGTCAAGGCAGTTATAGATATTCTCGGCATGCAACCTTGTGAGGTAAGTCTTCTTCCAAATAGTGCGCTCCATTTTACCACAGAAAGAAACCAACCATGTTCAATTTGTTCACAGGGAACCGATGTTGTTCCGAACAACTCAAGGTCACACACATGCTTGCTCTCAGGGATTTTCCTTGGCAATGTGAAGGTGCTTGTTAGAGTGTCGTTTGGCATTGATGCGTCCAAGCAGGTTGCAATGAAGCTGGCAGTTAGATCTGAAGATCCAGAGATCAGTGAAAAGATTCATGAAATTGTTTCTGAGGGTTGAATCCAGCAAGCATTGTTTGGATCCATCTTTTGCTAGCAAATTATCTCGCCTGCTGTTCCAATATTTTTTTTTTCTATACTTGTTTCTTTTTTCTTCTTCGTTAGAACTTGTCTAATTTCGGCGACTGAGGTGATTGTCATTTTGTTTGCTAGGGACTTGCTTTTGTTCAGCCTTAATTGCATGATGGATGAAATGTATTCAATTATACCATCCACCTTACGATCAAACATAACGAATGCTTATTCAATGGTTGTTGGATTAAAAACTATTTCTGTGAAATCATTGCGCTATAAACGTGATGGTCCGACTCCAAGGCCTTCCCAAGAAGTATGTCTTATTTCTAGGGCAAAGAGCTCAGAGTTAAATTTTGCAATGTTCAAAGTTTGTTTGATAGAACGGAGTCTAATTTAAAATGAATTAAATCATTGAAATGGTTATTAAAATTTATTTGATTATTTTTATAAGTTTGAGTTTGATTTAAATTTGATTTGAACTTGATTTATTTATAATTTATAATTTAAATTTATTTAATTATTTAATATTTTTATATTTTTTTGATTGGTGTTGAATTTGATAATATAAAGAAATTGTTTTTGCTATTACGCTGATAATAATTTTAAATTTTATTCAGAATAATCTGTCATTTCTATGAATATAACTATATTTATTTTAATTAATTTAATGAGTAATTTAAATTAATTTATTTAATTAATTTGTATGTATTAAGTGAATCTAAATAAATTCTTATCAACATCAAATTTGTTTATGAATTTTTAATTCATTTACCATCCTACTTATTTTAAGAGTATGAAAAAGTGAGATTAAGGGAAAATAGTGAAAATAAAAGAAAAGGTATCTTTAAAAAACAAATATACTTAAAATAATAATAATAATAATAAAAGTCATAAACACGCATGATCCATGATGAATGGAACCACAGGAACTTATTTCCTCCAACAAATTTGAATGTGGAATTCCATCACCTCTCCACTTCATTTTCCACTATATTTAAAATTTATTTCTTTATTTTATAAATATACTATTTTCTCTCACCAAAAAAATCAATAGAAACATCCTGCATATTATTCCATAGTATTTTTGTTCAATCATATTATCCTATGGTTCAACTATAAACTACAATTTTTTATTAATCGAGTCGTATATGAATCTACTAAATTTAATCTATTATTCCGTACGACTTCGAGGAGTTCTCCAAGTTGATTATGAAGGCAACCTGCAAGACTTGCGGTTTGGTGATTGGATGACGAGAGGGCTGCCTTGTCTGGTCATCATCCAATTATGAACGCCAACAAATTACAGTGAAACCACAATCATCAGCTTACTTTTGTTTGAATTCAAGCAGAGAAAAGACATGGGTGTATAGTTTTGATTCCCATGCAGAAGAAGAAGAAGAAGAAATAGCAATGTCTAGTCCTCACAAGCACTGTTCCTTCCCTCCTCTTTGTTGTTGTGCTCTTCAAAGCCATGGTCAGATGCGCTTGTTTAAACCTATCATCAAAATTACCAGCGACAAGAATTCCAGCTTTCAAATCAAGGTCAATCTATTATAGTATAAATAAGCTGAAGGCTGGTACCTCGGGACAGCCAACTCCAGCAGGAGGAATCCAGCGCGATGAATGATTTGAGGCGGACGGAGGCGATGGCGCTGTGAAGCGGCATCAGCGACTCCACGCTTCCCGCCATCGACCTAGAGAATTCACATCGGAAGTAATCAGGATAACTGGATAGGAAGAATGCGACGTTTCTGGGAAGTCGATTCACCTCCTCAGAGTTGCGGAAGCCCTTCGGGAAGCCGCAGGTTTCGGAAGCAGGCTTTTGGAGCGGGCGGCGACGGATCTCGCGGTGGCCGTTACGGCGGACCTGCACAGCGACGCCATCCGTACGGGTTGGAAGGAGCAGGGTGCAGGCGTGCAGCGAAGGTGCTTAAACCCTAATGGGATGGCGGATCACAGACGCATCGACGGCCGTGATCTGATCACACGCATCGTCAGCGAAAAAATGTTTTATTTTTTTGTTTCTTAAATCAGAAAACAGCAACGCCCAAGAGGCGAATTGGGGCACGGCTGTTCCCGATCACATCTCTACCATTACTTTGGATTTGGGCGGCTGGTGACCGGCGGCGACCATGATTCGCGCCGTGATCGTGATGAACACACAGGGAAAGCCTCGCCTCCTCAAGTTCTACGAGTTCCAGGTCCCTTAATCTCTCTTCTTCTCGTCCCTTGTCATCTTCGTCGGGCTTATTATCGAGTTATCTTGTTGCTCCTGTTTCATCGCCAGCCACCGGAGAAACAGAAGGACCTCATACGCAGCGTCTTCGCAGGTCAGGAAGCCCCCAATCTCTGAACATCCTCCTTTTCCCGTACGTTCTCCGCTTCTAATTCCAACAAAAGATCCAATCTTTTTGCATCCCTTGTTGTAGTTCTATCTGGAAGACCGGACAATGTCAGCAATTTCGTCGAAGCGGATGCAATCTTCGGCCCAGTATTTTTCTGCTTTTAAACATGTTCTTACCTTGCAATTTTTTCCTTAAATTGAGGATGATAATTCTTTAGGAACTCTATCTTTTTACCAATAACAAATTATGTTCACGATGGATTGGAGAGCCCGGGAGCAAAATACATAGTCGCTTGGAGAGATATTAGTTCCTGAAAAGGTCTCAATCTTTGCTGCAAGTCTTTATGTGAATCTCATCATATGAGCTTTTATGTTTCATTGCAGGGTACAAGGTTGGTCTACAAGCACCTTGCAACGCTTTATTTCATTTTCGTGTTTGACAATAGTGAAAATGAACTTGCTATGCTCGACCTCATTCAAGGTGAAAGCAAAGTGTCAATTGCACAAAATTCGTGATTTTCTCCTCTAGAAAAATTCTGTGTGAGGTTTCGATGATACTAAATAGTTCAAGTAGTATTCATAACGTTCATTTTATCATATTTTTAGGTACATCTAACCCGTCGATGAATAGAATTATTCTGGCTAATATGGATTTCATTGCTTGCAGTCTTTGTCGAGACACTGGATAGATGCTTCAAGAATGTCTGTGAGCTTGATATAGTGTTTAACTTCAACAAGGTACAGTAGTTAGCTAAGAGATTTGCTTGCGTTTTTATCAGCAACTTCTTGAATCAGTTCAACAAGCGAGTCTGTCAGCACATTTGCCTCTTTTGAAGTATATTTCTTAGCGTGTAACTGATATTTGAAATACTAAGCTCGTGTTCCAAGTAAAGAAAATGAACATCAAAAGAAATCAGGAAAAATTAGATTAAAAACCTACTTTTTGTATAAAGTGTAAGGAAGGAGAACTAATAGGTTTATCAGAACAGTTCAGGTACTTTAACTTTGTCAGATGGAAAATTATGGAATGGAATAAGGCAATCTTAATGATTATAATTTGCTTGAATATGACGAAAGCAGTATTAGCAGCTTTGTAACATTTGTCTTTTGATAGTAACCAAACCTACTACTTCTAGTAGTCTACCTATGCCATTCTTGCTTATAAGTCAATTCCTCACGGTCAAGTAGGGCTCCTAGTCGGATGCTACGGTTTGGGTTATCCTTTCTGATACATATTTGTAGTTTGTGAGCTATAAACTGATACAATTTCTCACTTCATGTGATCATTTACCTTGAAGTTTTTGTAAGATAATCTGTATATTTCATGATTCTAAATTAGTATGTGCTGTACGTGATTTGCAGATGCATGCCATTGTTGATGAAATCATATTTGGAGGGCAGGTGCTGGAAACTAGTTCTGAACAAGTGATGAAGGCTGTCGAGGATATTTCTAGGTGCATGCATATGATTTTTCTTTGCACTTCTTTTTCTCATTTCTATTAAATAATATTTTCTTCTCTGATCAATAAATATACCATAGATTTAATTGGTTTCTCTTGCGCAGACTTGAAAAATCTTCCAACTCAATCAGCTTTGTGCCTAAGGCTGTATCGGGAAGGTTTGGCCGCTAACTAGTTCAAGATTTTGTCGGACTTGTATCCGTAGGCTCTATTTTTTCAGTTCTATTGTGATGCAACATCAATCTTTCCGTTTTATGTTCGAGTTGTTTACTATTATTGTCTGAGTTACCATTTCTATGATCTCTTTGTAAGGGAAGACTTTCATGTATTGTTATGGTAATAAATATCGAAATCAACAGTGTCAATTCACCATCAAAGTTTCTCGTGGTATCAAAGTCATACCGATTCTAATTTATAGTTGGCTGCTCTTGCCATGCATGGTCTGGTATTACTTTCGCCATGCATAGTATCTCATACTCGCCCCTTCTCGCGTGCGACATAGTGGCGGGTGCAATCTCACTTTTATCACATGAAATAAGATAATAGTTAAACTTTAGACAAGATGGTTCTATGGTGTAGTGGTTAGCACTCTGGACTTTGAATCCAGCGACCTGGGTTCGAATCCCGGTAGGACCTTATTTTTTTAATAATTAAATATTTTCCCCATTTTTTAAATGATCTTTTGGCCACTGTCTTCCAATTAATTAAAATTAAGAAGCTTTAACTAATATAAAGCAGACATGTAGGCCGCCATGCCATAAAGTTAACAAATCGACTGTGCGCTTGTATAATTAATGCTCTCGCTACAGTATAGTTTTATTTGATTTCTCTGGCAAATTGTTATTTAAAACTTCAGGACTCGTTGTGAAAGTTTTAAGCACTTGTATAAATTATTTGAGATGCAAATAAGAATCAACACTTATAGACATTATATAATTGTGGCGAATCCAAACAGATCTATAAAGAGAACACAAGTTAGATTACAAATTAAAGTAGTGAGAGAAAGCTAATGGTTCTATTCTTCGCTAATATGCATACATCCTAAATATTCTCGCATAGCATCTCTTTTCATTTACTTTATAGATATTCTCCATGCCCTTCAAAATTTTGTAGTTGTAAGTTGTAACTTATCTTTAAGCCTAACAATAGATGGAATTCCTTTGTTGCAAATGGCACGTATCTTGTATAGATAAGAATTACAACAAGGCCAAATATATAAAGACATATTTTTTAGTATTTAATGATCATCGAATATTCTATTATAATGATGACTACCCATTTGTCTGATACGCGTGCATCTTTTTCTTTTTCTTTTTAAATTTATATTTTCTTAATGTCAATTTCTAAATATGGTTTCGCTGTTTAGACGATCATATTCTATCACTTTCAATATAAAATCCACTTGATTTGCTATTAAACGCCGAATAAATCTTG
>JBBMKF010000034.1:6808400-6821164 GCA_037834155.1 Curcuma caesia | reverse complement strand
GGTTTCTTATTACTATCTGGACTTTCCTGCGATCCGGAAGAGACATAGTTCCTCTTAAAATCCTGAACACAGGCATCGTATTGTAAGATAGGGAACAAAAAAGCATCAGTTCAACTAAAGACCAAATTGGTAATTGTTGAACTGCAGAGTAAGAGAAATATGGCATATTGTTGAACTGCAGAGTATGAGAAATATGGCATGCAATTCCAAGACATTTACAGAGAAAAGTGCACATATGACAAATTCACAATGTGACCTATGCATCTTATAGGCTTCGAAAGGCCAAAAAAAGGAAGATCAGCATTCTCGTAAAAATAAAAACAAGTGGTGTTTGGTGTAATGTCATTGAAATGAGCAAAAATAGTAAACTATCAACTTCAGCGATGCTTGATTGCCAAAACATGTTATGTGTTCTATTTAAGCAGCAAGTAAGATGTCTCAATGGATTGCAATTTCGTCTTAATTTGTTTCTTTGTTTCTTGAGATTCATTATCCATGAATTCGTAGTAGACAGTTCACCTATGCTTTCTTTTTTCGATAAATTTTGTAAAAGAAACATATAATGGTTTCATCGCAATTATGATATGGGTGGTCTACTCCCAAAATACTGCCAAAAGGATTACTTTCTCAACTTCCTTGCCTTCGAAAGACAAAGTAACTCAGTAACTGGACCATTCGAAACTAATCAACATGGCCTTTGATCCTACAGTATTCTAAGAGTGACTTCCACACAATGAAGCGTGTGGAAAATCTGGTAGCAACTGAACTCAGAATCTTGCCTGGGGTGATCCTCAAAATCAGCAAATATGCTATGGCCGAGGAAAGTTCTAGATGAATGAAGTGATTAATCAAGTCTTCTACAACAATTTCTTAATTTGTTGTTGAAATCCTATATTATGAAGGAATACTATGAGTTGCACAAGATATTGAGATTCTAGATCATGCAGAGGAAATCTTATGCAAGGCAAGTTAAATGAGGTTTAAAAAATATTTATGAGAAGAAATAATACGACAACCACAAGATAGTCACAGATATGGTACGCACCAAGATCAATATTTATAGTTGGAATAAAAGGCCTCTTGGTGAAAGTGGTATACCACAATATAGACTAGGTACATGTTAAGTATCATTTGTATTTAGTGATACATCTGATCGCCAGAAATGGATGGTATGTGTTTTGACCAATTACCAGACCAGTAAATTGCAAACATACTCTTCCAAATGAGAAATAATATATTTACATAAAGGGAACCAATATTATCACTTTCATTTCTATAATTGGTGTATGCTCTTATACTTTACCTTAATCGAGGACAAGGAATTGCTAGTTCTTGCATGGTTGCTACTATCAGTCTGAAGATCCTCCTTGCTAGCAATCATAGATGATAGAGTAATACTACCAACACTTGGAGACTGCTGAGGAGGAAGCGATTGCATATATGATTTAGCCAGATCCACTGGTGCATCATCATGAACATCCTGCAGGATGCATGAGCAGAAAGTAGGATCATGATAAAACTTCCATGCTGAATAATTAATACCATAAAGATTTAGTCAAAACTAAATAATAGTGCCTGATATTATTGGGATCCAATTCCTAACAAATTAAACTTAAACATGTTGTAAGCATATTGAACTTCTAGATCAAAGAGGGTGCATATTTAAAGAGTGAGCGGCCTATGCAACCCAGCATGGGGCATGGATGCTAATGAGTTAGGAGCGAGAAATAAGGGTGACTATATCAATATGCAGACCAGTTTCTACAGTATCCTTCAGTATTCAATGTTGATGGTCCACACGGAGGAAAAAAACTTTAGAGTTAAATGCCATTTTTTTTCAGCTCCAACCATTTGTTGGCTTTTGTAGCTGCTGCCTTGTGGACATCAATCATACTAAAAGAACTTTTAACAGAATGTGAACTAAAAAATAGGAGAGTACGCAACTGATTCAGGTAACACATTGCACTGCTGCAATGACAACCAGGCTCCAGAAAAATCACCAGTGTTGCCAGGAAGTCCATTCGAAATTGCCTCTCCCACTTTATCCTGAACAAATACTGATGGTGAATCGACCACTCGGGATTGTAATAACTTAGTCAGTCTTTCACATTCATCCCTGAAAATAGAAGCACAATATCAGAGTTTCAGAGTTTCAGCTAAGTGTCATATTGTTAATAAACATACATTATCCAACAATAAGATCTGTACATTCATCATCCAAAATCCCTGGGACAACACGAACAGGCAATTAACACTCTACCAATCCCAACATGTTACTTCAAAGTTCCCTATTTTTCTCCTTTGAGAATCAGAAATTTTCCCACAATGGAGGAGTTTGCCCTGCACCTTTTTTGCACATCCAAATGGTTTTTTTTTTACTTTACATAGAAACTGATTAAATAAAAAGTCAACCTCCATTATCATTCACTCTGGAACTAAAAAAAAATTGCATCAGAATAGAGTAAGTCTTATGTAGCAAATAACTTTATATTCCTTTTACTCATTTTTACTTACAAAAAAGTTGAGTCTGGGAAGTGCTAAAGTTCCAGTGCACACTGTATAATAGAAAAACTTGTGAGCGTCATTAGGTAGTATGCTGAGGTGGCAAGAGTATTTACTAAAGCATGGTTATGAATATTTGCAAGATCTAGTGATAAGAAACTAAATACAAATGATGCACAATAAACAATGTCTCTAAATAGATAGTGTGTCAAGAATCAAGGGGGTGAATTTATGGTATAACCATGCTGACAGTTAACAGACACTCTAATGGTCATCTCTGTGCAATAAAGAAATCTATCTAAATGATGGCTTACACTAGCATTGAAAAAGATATCTCAAGAAAAGGAAATACATATATTAAAAATGTATGAATTTAAGTCAGTCAAATACTGACTGAAGGGCTTTCTTTAGGTTGAAATATATATATATATTTTTTTTAAAAACACACTACCAGATGGGGCTTAATGCAAGATAAAATAGTATAGCTGAGTGCAATATTCCTAGGTTATGATGCAGAAAACAAATTCTAAAGATGAATGAAATCAACGGAATGGCTTAAGAATCATATACAATAGGCTTGGCATGTGGACAATCGTACAGATCAGTACGAATATATGAGTAAACATCTAATGTTATCATTTTGCATGAGTTAAATTGTTTCACATAGTCTTCTACTCAACAAATTTTACATGTAGGCAGAATGAACTAGGAACACATAAGTGAAAGTAAAATGCAGATGTTCAACATGCATGAGCAAATTTTTGAATGACGTTAAATGAAAACTAAAAGACCTGCAGCAAAAAAAAAGGAATAATATATCAAGAAATCCTGAACTACCTTGAGAAAGTCTCCTGTTGGAGCAACTTCTCGATAGCAAGTTTGGTTTCGCTTACTGGAGCAATGGCATGTGATACCTCCATGCAGACAGCAATCTCCTCTGATTTCTTCAGTTCCTGATCATATATAAACAACTTCCTCCATTAGCTAGAAGATTTTAAACTAAAACTGGAAGGGAAAAAAAATGGAAACTAGTGGATTCGTAGGTGTGTGTATCAAGAGCACCCATTTTGTGGTGAAACATCGAGTGCCTACACGATACACTGTTGAAATTCTCATGATTTAGGTCTGCATTCGCTGCTTTATTAAGACCATTTATAAACAGAAATGGAAGATATGAAAATTGATTACACGTCTGGATCCATGAAGCTGTTTAGGTGCATCAACATTCTGTTCATCTGCAAAAGAGGAAAAATATCAGCTATCTTCTGCGCAATGAAATATCCAGTTCCTAGCAAAACAGATTAATTCCAGGCTAATCAAACTGACATGCTCTGTGCATAAAAATGACAGCATCCAGCTAATTCAAAAAAGATCAGAGTCCAACCAGCTTGCATAATGTGTGCAGAGGAACATAGCAAAGGCAAATAAGTGCATTTAAAATAATAAAAGGTAGGTTAAATTTAAACAAAAAGAATTTGACTGACACATACAATAAATACAGTTAAAGTTATGAAACTTTACCAACAAAATACATAGAACGCCTTAGATGCATTACATCCAAGTACAGTGAATAAGAACAATCTGGTCACCCTGACAAATAAAGACAGACATCATTGTTTCTTATCAGTAGCATTATTCAGATGCATCCTCTACTGATTCCTAGTAAGTGCAAGATCCTCTAGTATTTTTTCTTATTTTTGTTCTTTCTCCCTCAAATATGATTTCCACAAGAAGAATTCACGAAACAGTAACATATCTGCTAATTCAATTAAAAGAGCTCAGTTTGCAATTATGGTAGTTCCTTTCATTTGAGGCAGTCATGGATCCTTATTAGATAATAGTTCCCGATGTCAGAAATAAGGGTCGACACAAGTCAGTTACAAAAGGTTGAACATTTCATCTGGTGCAGATTCAGAGCACGTGTATGTAGGGGGAAAATGGTTAACTTAGGTTGACTTGCATGAGACAACTGGAATTAATTTGAATATGATGAGATTTTTTTAAGCCAGGCTGTAGGGCTTTCATTTGGTTCAAGTAAAACTGAATCAAACTAAATTGAATCAATGTCTAACTTGCATTCCAGCTACAATCACTGTTTAGCTTAAGAATAAAATGTTGAAGATAGGAAGCTTTTCTAAGCTTAAAGTTTGCTATAGGTGGTCATCTAATCAAACTTAAAATAGTACCAGAAGAGGTTTTTGGCTTCCATTCTGAAATTATAAGGCAGATAGGATGCTTCCAGATGGTTTCGGATGTCTTTGGTTAGGGAAAAAAAATCTAGTTTTCTAATTTCTTTGTCAGGAAGAAAAGGCAAGTATGAGAAAATGTGTTTGATGAAATTTAGCATCTATATATTTATATACACATATATCATCATAAAAGTTGTCATCCTTAGCATAAAAAATATTTCTTCTTACAGAAGAGAAAAGCTGATGGGGAAAATGGTGATGTGAATAATTAAAGGTATGAGATACGGAAATGAATCATTGCACTAAATAGGGCACTCGAACATATCTGCTATCCTAGCCTGCGTCCAGTACTATCTATCATGTCAGAATCGGTAGACAATAGCCCGCAATTCGTTAAACAAGATAAACAAAGATAATCAATTCAAGGTATGAGATACGAAAATGAAATTGCATTAAACAAGGCACTTGAATCATGGAGATTTGAGTAACCCAAGTACCAACTACTACATACCATACGACATACTGCATGTAGGTGTACAAGTAACCCAAAATTCGACAGAAGGGAGAAAGAGAAGAGGAAGAGAAAGACCAACTCACCGGAGCGAGAGCGGCTGCTGTCTTGGTCCGAGGAATAATCTGAAGAGTCGGGGGAGCTGCTATCGGCGCGGAACACGGAGGAGATTAGCTTCCCGGCGCCGGATACAAGGCCGAGGAGCCACCTAGGGCTCCCAGCGGGAGGCGGAGGGGGCGGGAGAGCGAGGGGAGTAGAGCGCGCGTAGGGGGAGGGCCGCGGCGGCTGGTCTCTTAGCCGGTCGTGGAGGATCTTCCTGCCAGATCCACTCACGGACGCCATGGAAGCTGACAGAGAGGCGCCCCGGAGCTGCGAACGCAGGAAGAAGCCTTGGAGAGGGTAAGGGGGGAGAGAAAGGGCAACGGAACCTTTGCTCTTTTTTTATTAGCGGAAAAAGAAGATATTTTTATCCTGTCTATTGGAGCAGATCCGAGTGCCTCCCCTTCGCTGCCAAACTATCTCACCACGCCGTGCGGCAGAGCAACTACCTTTTACCCCCTTGCTGGATTCCCTACAAGTTTCCGCACATGTCTACATCTACAACTTCCTCAGTTCGCCGCCAACTACGCTCGCGCCCTCATTCCTGCCGTCGGATCGCCACGCCGCCTCATGATCACTCGTACAGCGGTCGTCGAACCTTCGCCCACCGGCTTCAGCTTGGGGTTTTCACCTCTCTCTTCATCTCTCTCGCTTCTCGACCCGCCCGTGACCTCTCGTTCGTGTAGCCGAGCAATCGCCGGAACGCTCGATGCCCTAGGCGAGCAAAGAATATCTATCTCTCCGGGCCGCCGCCTCGCGGCGTCGGAGAATGGATTGAGGAGGTTCCGCGGAGGCTGGTGGAGCGCGGAGGAGGTCGCCGGAAGGAACTGGTGAGTTGGCGAATTCCTCGCCTAAGCTGCCTGCTGTGGATTTGTGGTTGTCTTCGAGGGCTTTCGCAGCTCTGGTTTTTTGTTGCGCTAAATCAATGCATGCGTTGAGGATGTGTAGTATGAACCATCCTTCTCCACTTTGTCAATCAGAAGCAGTTTTTGATTTGAAACTAAAGATTTTTCTTCGTGGTGGATGGTTCAGTCTTCAGTTTGTTTAACATTGGAGAAATTTCTTCGATCTTTACTTCGGATTTTGCACCGAGGAAGCAGTAGTTCTAAGTTCTGTAGCTTTCTTCGTATTGTAGATATCTTTCTTCACGCCGATCTTGAATCTTGTGCGTCAGTGCTCTGATAAAAAGTATTTGGATGAGCTACGAACCTTTGGCCAACTCCGCCGACCTCGACGGAGCTCCGAGCGATGGCGGCGGTCATTCGCCGCGCCCGCATCTCCCTCCTCACCTGTTCGACGCCCTCCCACCTCCTCATCGAAGCGTACACATTCGCCAGCCCGACGCGCCTTCCGCTCTTCTTAGGCTCCAACTCCACCACCCGCCTCCCGGCTCGCTCTCCGCGCTCGTAGTCCCCGTGCACCAGGCACCCGCTGAGAAGCGCCCCCCAAGCCGCCCCATCCGCCTCCGCCGGCACGGCCTCAACCAAGCTCTCCGCCTCCGCCGTGTGCCCCGCCCGGCTCAGCAAGTCCACCATGCACCCAAGGTGCGCGACCGTTGGCCGCACGCCGTACACCGCCATCATGTCCCTGAAAAGCTTCCGCCCTTCGTCGATCAGGCCGCCGTGGCCGCAGGCCGTCAGGACGCCAACGAAGGTGATCGCGTTCGGCTTCACTCCTCGCGATATCATATCTGAGAAGGCAGCGATCGCCGAGCGGCAGTCTCCGTTGAGCGCCAGGCCCATGATCATAGCGCTCCAGGCGGTCACATCCCTGTGAGGAATTCTGTCGAACACCTCTCGTGCGCTGTCCACGAAGCCACATTTGGAATAGAAATCCACCAGAGCAGTCCCCAGCCCAAGCTCGTACTGTTGCTTCGTCCTGTTCATTTCGATGAAGGAATGGATCAATCTGCCCTCCTCGTACTCCCCGAGGCTCGCACAAGCGTTCAGAGCGCTCACGAGAAGAGCGTCGCTTAGCTCTGCAATCGCACGCCGCTTCAGCTCGCGGAACAATTGGATCGCCTCTCGGTGGCGTTCGTTGCGGACGTAGCCCGCAATCATGGCGCTCCATGAGACGGCGTTCCTCTCCGGCATTTGATCGAACACGCTGCGTGCCTTGTCCACCATTCCGTGGGTGGAGTACCCGCTCACGAGGCTGGTCCAGGAGACCACATTTGGATTAGGACTCTCGTCGAACACCTTGGCGGCGATATCGACGGAGCCTAAACTGGAGTAGGTGCTCACAAGCGAGCTGGTGACGAAGACGTCGAGGTGGAAGCCGAATCGGAAGAGCTGACCATGGAGTTGGGAGAGCACGGAGAGGGCGGCGCAGGACTTGACGGCGAAGGGGAAGGTACGGGCGTTAGGGGCGACGTCGCGGCGGCGCATGCGGACGTAGGAGGCGATGGCGCGGTGGGGGTAGGGGCTGGCGGAGTAGGCCCGGATGACGACGTTCCAGTCGAAGATAGTGGGGTAGAGGATGCGCTTGAAGAGGCGGTGGGCGTAGTCGGCGTCGTGGAGGGCGTAGAGGGCGAGGAGGCGGCTGGCGACGTAGGCGAAGCGGGCGAGGCCGAGGGAGATGAAGCGGGCGTGGAGCGCCTGAGCGTGCTTGAGGGTGGAGCAGCGGTGGATCAACGACAGAAACGAGGAGGAGGAGGAGGAGAGCGGTGGCGTTGCGAGGGGAATGCGGCTTCTCATGGCGGAAGGGAAAGGAGGGCTTCATCGAGCGTACGGAAGCGGAGGCGAAGACCAGCCGCGGAGAGTCGAGAGGACTGAGGGGGTGACGTGCCGATCATTAACCTATCATTTAAAATAATTGAGTTTTACTAATAAAAAATTATTAATTTTTAAAATCATAAAAAATTTTATATTTCTAAATTATAATTCATTTATTAATATATAATCAATAATATGAATCAAATAAAATTATCATAATAATTTTAAAAAAATAATTAAGATTTTCAATGATCAATAATAATTACAATTACAATTGGTCCGGCCAATTCATCGTGGACGATTCAAATACCAATTCAAAACTGCTGACGTACATGCTCCTCGAAGAGAATTATCTGAAAAGATGAGAGGACCTGAAAAACACTCAAAAAGAGGATTAAAATGACGCCGGATGGCCCCCGGCAAGTCACTCTGACGCCCAAGATATGATACGACGTGAGAAAGAAGTTTTATGATTTGAGAAAATTAGGGTAATATATGTGCGTACCTCTACCCATAGGCATGAGTTACTTTTTTATAGTAGTTGATCTCTGAAATATTAGTATCCGTTTAGAAATATTCTAAGATATCCGTTTTTGTTTTTTTAGGAAGATTCCAAAATATCTGTTTAAGAAATATTTTGAGATATTTTTTTATTCTTTAGGTGAACTGGTTTTAAGATTTCTTAATCTTAAATACGAACCGATTTTATGATTTTATCCTTGATGAGGTGTCATTATCCTGCCGGATCATAAGCCCCCCAAACTAGTATAGTCGAAGGAGACGTAGTCCGATTGACTGGACTGTGCTGAGTTGTTATATATCGGGATACTTTGATGAGGTAACATAAGGCAAAGTCGCGAGCTCAAAGCTCCGTACTCCGGGCCTGTCGTAAGGCAAAGTCGTGAGCTCGATACTTCGGGCCTGTCGTAAGGCAAAGTCGCGAGCTCAGGGCTCAAGGCTCGAGGCTCGGTGCTCCGGACTTGTCGTAAGGTAAAGTCAATGAGCATAGAGCTCGAAGTTCTGGCCTATCGTAAGGCAAAATCATCGAGTGCGGAGATCGGAGTTCTGGTATGTCATAGACAAAGTCATTGAGCGCAGAGCTAGGAGTTCCGACCTGTCGTAAGGTAAAGTCATCGAGCGCAGAGCTCGGAGTTCCAGCCTATCGTAAGGCAAAGTCATCAAGCGCGGAGCTTCCGTAAGGCAAAGTCATCAAGCTCAGAGCTCGGAGTTTCGGTCTGTCGTGTAAGACAAAGTCATCAAGCACGGAACTCAGAGTTTTAGCCTGTCGTAAGGCAAAGTCATCAAGCGCGGAGCTGTCGTAAGGCAAAGTCATTGAGCTCAAAGCTCGGAGTTCCGGTCTGTCGTAAGACAAAGTCATCGAGCGCGGAGCTCGGAGTTCTGGCCTACCGTAAGGCAAAGTTATCAAGCGCGGAGCTTGGAGTTCCAGCCTATTGTAAAGCAAAGTCGTCGATTGCGGAGCTTGGAGTTCCATGCTTGAGAGTTTTGAAACACTTCAATACTAAATGTATGAAGCAATATTGTAAAGATTAACTGATGAATGAATTAAGATAAATAGAGTTAAAGAAGATATCCTGATAATTCGAAGAGAGTATAATAGAGTGTTCAACTCAATAGCAAGGGTGAATGATGAATCCACCTATAATATCCATTGATTTTTGTGCTTTATCCCCGACTATGTCTGAGTGTAGCGAGATTGGATCCTGAGAAAAATAATTACTTATGGATACCACTGATCCAAGAAAATTTTTTGAAAGCACTTCTGTCAGAAGGATCGAGAGGAGAAAATTTAGATCATCGTAGTTTTTCTTTCCGACGGAGCCATGATTGTCATCAGTTCTTTCGGTGTAATCATCGCAGCATCTCGGCTTAGTTTTCCTACAGACAACGTCAATTTGTTCGAGCCAATACACCATGGATGGTTTAAACCTCTGTTTAGAACTACTGACGTGCACGCTCCTCAAAGAGAATCGCCCGAAGAGATGAGAGGACCTAAAAAGCACTCAGAAAGAGGGTTAGAATGACACCAAGGGTGGACCCCAATAAGCCACTCCGACGCTCAAGTTAGGGTCGGTACGAGGAAGGAGTATAATGACTTGATGAAAATTAGGATAGATGCCTGTACCCATGGGCATGAGTTACCTTTTTATAGTAGTTGATCTCCGAAATATTAACATCCGTTTAGAAATATTCTAAGATATCCGTTCCAGTTTTTTAGAAAGATTCTGAAATATTTGTTTAAAAAATATTTTGAGATATTTTTTTTATTCTTTGGGAGAACCGATTTTTAAGATTTCTTAATCTTATAAACGAACCGGTCTTACTGAGTTTATCCCAGGAATCAACTAAGACTGATGAGCGATTTCTAAAGTAAGACTGATGATCAACTATGTCCCGGGAATCAAATTTAATCACTCCAAGTAAGACTGATGAGCGATTTCTAAAGGTTTGATGATTTATTTGGATATTATATTTAATTAATTAAGTAATTTAGTCCAGATTGATCCAATTAAATGAGACATGATAATTTTATTTTAATTAATTTGAAGAAATGACATTAATTTAAACCTACCTAACAAAAATATTGTAATTAATTCAAATGTAATTAAAAATAATCTATTTAATCAAAATCTATTTAATGATCGCGTCAATCTAAATTTAATCAATCAAAATATTAATTAATCAAAATAATTTAAAATTAATTAATTCAAATCTGGTAAACAATAATTCGAATTTAATTAATAATACTTTTAATTAAAAGAATAATAATTCAAATCTGATTAATAAAAATAAAGAAAATAAGTTTTCGAATTTTAAAAATTAATCAGATTTGAATATTAAAAATCACTTTTTGAATATTAAAAAAAAATTGCGTGTGGGTCATGGAGTTGATTTGACACTTAATAATCACTCCCGCCTTTGACTAGTCAAACCAAACATCAAATCGTCGCGATTACGAATGGAGCGCTTGGCTCCGCTTGTAAAAGGTGGAGCCAAGTAAAATATTTTTAAAAAGAAAATAAATATAATAATTTTTAAGAGAAGATTCATCGTATGAATCTATAGGTAAAAAGGGCAGTCCCAGTGCACGAAGCTTCCGCCATGCAGAGTCCCGGAGAAGGATTCATTGTACGCAGTTTTACTTTACCTTTGGCAAAAGGCTGTTTCCAGGATTTAAACCTGTGACCTTTAGACCACATGGCAGCAACCTTATCGTATGAATCGGTCGGAAAATAAAAATGAAAAAGTTTGAATCATATAAAATATCTGTATTATTTGTTTAGTTATTATTCTTAGACATATATCTTCCTTTGTTTACAGGATATGTTTTATTTAAATGTCCTTATAATGCAAATTTTGTCAAAGTAACATTTTCATAAAATATGATCTAATCGCACTTTCGAAACACTTTTTAATTAAGTCATTTACCAGTTTTCCATAAAACTAAAAAATATATATTTTTAGTTTGCTGCATTTAAACTCTGATAAATATTCAAGTAAGTAAATTTGCACTTAACCTGCAGGGTTTCATTTTTTTTTTTTTTTCTGATCAGCTCGAACGAACTGCAGAAACCAGGACGTGGAGGTTGACGGGTTCAAACCGATCGAGGTTTGTGTTTGAAAACACTGGCTTGGCTTCCACAAGTCTCAATTTCAGTATTTGAATGATCTTATAAATTACATCTCAAATATGCTCAAACTGTTTGCAGCGAAAACGATGAGTGGATTGTTAGAGGGGAAGAGTAAATAGTAATCTCTAAAAATAATCAATCTATTTCTCTTGCTAATTAATTAGTAATGACACATATACTTAAAAATTAATTCAAACATAAAAATGAAGCAATTAAAATCGAACGTATGTTTTCTTCTTCGAACTTCGGTCTATTTATCTCGATCTGACCATTATATTGACGTAATACTTCAGGACGTTTGGATTCATCAAACCCAATCCACTCTAACAACGGTCCACTAATAGCTTTAGATAACTTCTTGCAATCCCAACGTTTGGAAGTGACCCGAGCAACTAGATTTGCTGACATGAACTTCATCCTAATCCGTTTCGACAATGATTGTGCTGAGCTAGATTGGGTATCCGAGCACTTGGAGTTTGAGGCGCTCGGAATAGATCTTGGCGCCTAGAGTCCGGGTGGTTGAAACAACTCCTGACGTCTAGAATGGTCAACCTTATGTTGACTATCTTTCTTCTCCGTTCTGTCTTGGTCTCCTTGTACAATCTTCATTCTAGCTTCTCGTCCCTTAGATACACTGAGCCCTTCCGGCTTGCTCTCGTGCATCCTTCTTGCTCTGTCAAAATTCTTCCACATCTCTTTGTACCTTATATATATGCACCGAGCCCATCAGCTCCTTTCTCAAACGATCCTTCATGCTCGCTTGAGTCTTTTGCCAATATTTGTTATCTAGAACACATGTGATTTTCCTAAATACCTATACACTTAGACACACACATTAAATATAATTCTAACTTAATTTTAGATTTATTTGATCGTACATCAAAATTCCACTAGGTACTAATGAAAATAAAGCATAGATGTGGATCGGCTACAATGAACATTATTGCTAAGGATTGAGGAACTTAGTATCTCAACACAAGTAGCAAGAAAATGAGGAATTTTTTTCTGTAACAAAGAGATGCCATTGTGAAAATACAAGACGCTTTCAAATGGAAGAACATACAATAGTTTTTGCCATACTAAATAAAAGTATCATCTA
>JBBMKF010000034.1:6761037-6783053 GCA_037834155.1 Curcuma caesia | reverse complement strand
TATATTGTATTTTGCTTCCGCTAACTATCTTGCAGAGAAAGATCGAGAAATCGCTATTCACCCCCCCTCTAGCAAACACATCGGTCCCAACATAATATTGTCTTAAATTGTTATTTGAATTTGTTAAGTCGGTAAGGGTCGAATTTCGATGAAACCGAGGTAATGTTCTTCTTCCTCGTGATCAACTATAGCTTCCTGATTTATCTTCTCACAGATGATTGTGGGGCCGACCGTCTAGAGCCACTGAGGTGGTGAATTCTACCTTTTGTTGAAATTATTAGAATTTATTGATGTTGAATTAATCCAATTAAGTCATGTATGATCTGTTAGCACATCTTGTAATCAGGGGTTCAATCTAGCGGAGAATTTAAGTTAGTGTTTTCACATTCTTTGTATTTATACCGACGTCATCGTAAATCATTCTATACTTTTTATTCATTTGATAAATAAATATATAAAATTCTAATTACTATTAAGACATAAGCGTCGCTTTGGCCGAGTGGTTAAGGTGTGTGCCTGCTAAGTACATGGGGTCTCCCCGCGAGAGTTCGAATCTCTCAAGCAACGTTATTTTAGTAGACATTTTATTAAATATGCTTTTGACTCGTCGAAGAAAGGATCTCGGATCATCAAATGGTCTCATGTCGACTCTTTATCACAAGATGAAGAACTTTTCATTCTAGGTACCTACGGTTCGATCTCCAACTATGATGTATTTATAGGAATTTTTCTTCAAATGGGGAGCGCAATTAAAGGATGTCGAATGTTTAGGTTAATCGCTGCGTGCACTTTTCGATTTACCCTGGTGGCCGGTGGGAAACTTTCGTGGGACCGGATCGATCACTTTCAGAGATAGTCAATGGAACTAATTGAGATTTTTTTTTGAAGAACTTTTCATGTGATTGCGTAGGCGTGCATGGTTTTTACCTGATTAATTGATCATATTCCTTTCAAGCAGTTTCTTGAAATCTAGTTTTTTTTCATATATTTCCTACTCATCACTGCGATAAATCAGGAAGCCTGCACTCTTCTCTTTCTTTTTTTTTTGCCTCATCTTTATTTAAATTTCTATTAGGTGTGTTTTAAACATTAATTCCATTAGGCAAATTATATATATATATATATACAAAAGTGTTATCCTTGGCGAGTTAACTTCTGTGACGGTGTGCGACATCTGAAGTGGTTTGATTTTTGACTTTGTCAGCGTGGCAAGCTCATCCGCGAATTACCAACAAAATAAAAATCGTGATCATCCAATGCTAACCCTAAATCCCAAATCGTGAGAATCTCTGTCCCCATCTCTCTGCTCTACAAGAGTCATCGCCATCACCGCCCATCTAAACCCCCAACATTGCACGCTCCCCGCCCCCATCTCTCTACTCTGCGAGGGTCGCCACTATCGCTGCCCATTTGCCATGGGAAGACATCGTCACCCCCTGTCCCCATCTCTCTGCTCTGCGAGAGTCATCGCCGTCACCGTCCAAGAGTGTACTCTGGAGATGTTTCACTTACTGGTGTAGAACTTGTTCAAAATTCCTAATTCATCAGGTGTACTAACATTCAACGTTTAAGTAAGTCGTCATCTAGTCATGTGGAATGCTATTTTAGGGATACAAAATAAATATGAAACTTACAAAACTATGCACTAAGATAAAGAAATATGTTTCAAGTGTGGTTTCATCTTGTAGATTGAACTTTGATATATTCAGCACCTCACTACATTCATACTACTGGAGAATTTATCTTTTTGTGTATTATTAATTTGACAATTGATGGATTTTTCATCTGTGGTTATCTTTGCAGTACTCAGTTTTTGCTAGTGAAAACTTTATCAAACTCGAGCAAAACCAATGTAGTTTACATTACTTTGGGCACATGCACATCAACTTCTACAAAACAAAGATTTCAATCTAAACACCTTGCCATTTCCACATTCCTTAATCCTTTCACAAACCCTAATATGCATAGTTATGTAATGACTTGAGAACATTAGGAAGTTACTTGAATCCTTTAGCCGTCGGAGCCTTCAGCCGTCTATTCATCGTGGGGAAAAGCTAGGGTTTCCCTCTGAGTGAGTTGTTATCTTCCCTGTTTTGAATGTATAAATTGTTTAATTTTTGAAATGCTCATGCTTGTTGTCATCTTCCTTGTTAATTTCTGAAAGAGTTATGATCTTCCTTTGTTGATTTCTGAAAAATATTTTCTTTCTTGTTGCTAGTCACTGTTTTTTTTTGAATGGTGGTCACTGTGTTGTTTTCTTATCTTGTTTATGTCTATTTGATTTAGAATATTTTTATCGCTATATGATGATATGCAGAGCTTCACTTCATTTGAATTTGACATCCCCCAACAATGGAAGAAACTGACGGTGATGATCTTCTATATATTCCCTAAGGTATAGATGATTGAAAGCCAAAATTTGAGATGGAATTCACATCATTAGAGAAGACATTTTCATGCTATAACAAATATGGGCAAGAAGCTGGATTTAGTGCAAGGATAAACAGTAGCAAGAAAAATAAGATGACAAATAAAGTTATTTAAAAAATATTTATCTATTTTAAACAAAGATATATTGATGATCAACAGAATAAACAGGCAAAAGGTGATCACTAGAGAAGGGAAAGAGCATGTGGCAAAGTTAGGACTGGATGCAAGTCAAAGATTTCACTTATAAATAAACAAACTAAACATAACTGGATTGTCACTAACTTCATGAAAAGTCATAATCGTCCACTCTCGACTCCTTCAAAGGTGTATTTGCTACACTCACATCGTCATGTTTTAGCAGCAAAAAAAGCATTAATTCAGCAGTTTTCAGAGGCTAATGTGCCAACTTGTCAACAAATATGATTATTGGAGATAGAGTATGGAGGGTCTGAGTTGGTAGATTGCACGAAAGAGATTAAAAACTTTGAGAAAGAGCTAAGGGATGAAGAAAAGGTATTGATGTTGAAACACTAATTGATTTATTTGCATCTGAGAAAGAGAAGAGTTCTGGTTTTTTCTTTGAATACAAGACTGGTTCAGATAACAGATTTAGTAGGTATTTTTGGGCAAATCATCTATCAAGGAGGACATATAGTGTATTTGGTGATGTAGTTGTATTTGATACAACTTATACTACCAATAAATATGGATTGATTTTTGCACCATTTGTAGGAGTTAATCATCATCATCAAACAACTATTTTTGGTTGCAACTTTTTAAGTGATGAGACAACTAAGTCTTTTGTTTGACTGCTTAATAAGTTCATAGAAGTCATGCCTAAAGGTGCAGCTTAAGTTATCATCACAAATTAGGATCCTATTACGATGAAAGTCATTGCACAAGTTTTCCCTTAGATAATGCATTGATATTGTTTGTCGCACATATTGAATACATTTCTAGATAAATTAGACTCTTTGACTTTTTATGACAACTATCAAAACATAAAGAATGTCATTGGAAATTCTATAATATCAGATGAATTTGAGAATTCATGGGAAGAGGTTATCAAATGTGCTAACTTGGAGAAAATGATTTGTTGTCTTTGATGTACGAATTGTGATAAAATTGGGTGCCAGCATACTTTAGATATGTATTTTGTGATGAATTATCAAGTAGTCAAAGATCTAAAAGTTCGCATGTATTTTTTAAGAGGTATATCTCAAATAAAACTCATTGATGAATTTTATCATCCATTTCAATAGAACACTGAGACACCAAAGACGCAATGAGTTAATTGCTAACCATATTAATATGAATAAGCATCCCATGATTAAGACAAACTGGCCAATGGAAACTCAAATGGTTAAGTTGTACATAAAAAATAAATGGATGGAGTTTCAAAGTGAAATGAGTGAGAGTCATAGTTATTATATGAAACAAACATCTATAGTAGTTGAGTTTGTAATTTACCATGTGATGAATTTTCAAAGTTGTTCTTCCTTCAAACCAAGGGTCCTTACGCATGACAAATAGAGAGACTACATATCCTATAGTTGTAGGAAATTTGAGTTTGATGTCATTTTGTACAGGCATATGTTAGCTTTTTTTTTCATATCAACCATGTATTTCATTTGTCTGATAAGTATATATTGGGATCGTCTCGGTGCAATGCACATATTTACACGTTTCAAAAATGTGTGTAGTGAAAATAAAATAGAAGTACTTAATACTAATTAGTACAACACATGCATGCATAGTCAGGAAACAGTAAGTATAAGACATGACAGAAATTTAAAATTTTGCAAAATAAATTATTCTACGTGTACCTGGCGTATGACGCTAAGCGAGAAGGGCATCAATCACACAGTCCTTGTTGGAGTTCCACCTCTACTGGTGATCTAAGTGAAGTGATCTTCAGGATGACTTCTATATCGAAAACACGCAACAACACATGTCGCGATCATTTCCGGGGCTTCCTATCTATCGCTAGGAATTAAATTCTAGACAATACAAAAATAAAAAAGGGACCGAAATAATTTTCGAAGAATAAAAAATATTGTAGGCACACGGCAAAACCCTACGGCTACTTACGATCTCGAAAACTGCAACTCCTTTATCCAACGAAGAACTCCGTGAAAACTCCTCTGGTGAACGATTCAGCGGCAACAACAGGGATGAATAAGGACATAAAGGCGGTAACACCTCACCCTTGGCAGAACCCTAGTCCGGCGGTGGCAAAGGGAAGTCCAGCGATGGCGGCGATAATAGGGAAATTCGGCAATGGCGGCGGTAGGAGGAACTCGATGCCAATCAGAGAGGAAGGGAAGAGAGGGCTACTGATTCTCAGCTTCTTCTCCGGCAGATGGCTTCTCCGGTGGTTGGCAGAGGGCAATCAGGCTCCGGCAACCTTAGCGGCGAGGAGGAACAGAGGAGAGAAGTAGAGAAAATTAGGGGTTCCTGCTTCCTTGCTTGGCTCGCTCTCTCGTGCCTCAGCCCTCTGCCTCTTCTTATACTCGCGGCCGGTGCGAGGAAGGCGATGGCTGAGGCGGAACTGCGACGGCTTTGTCTCCATTCACATACCTCTTACATGGACAAACATATCTATTTGTTAAGTATAAATAGAGGTAAAACTATTACTTATTAAACAGCTAATGAAGTTGTGAATGAAGACATACTTGTAAGTTAGAGTCGCCTTGATAATTGTATCAAGATAACATCATATGTAAATTAATAATGATCGGAGTAAATAAATCCACCATTTACTAAACCTATAAAAAACTAGATTAGAATTCATGATTAGACATTAGAAATGTTTAGAGCGAAATATGTATGATGTTTGAGAATAACATGCGTTATTTATTTGTAAAGAGAATAATATCGTAACATTTGATTCATACGACATGTGCAATAGCGATAATAAAGGTAGTAGGAGAATGAATTCCTACTTCTCTACTATGTGAGACATTTGAGATTATGCATTAATCTCAATTTTACCTTAAGTAACTAATTAACTGTCTTCTTGAAATTCTAATCAGGGTCTACTACTTTAGTATATATCCTATTGACTATGTATGATTAAGTCTGTAGAACATGAATAGGAAAGTGATTAATTAAAATAAATAGATTTTAGTTAAAAAGGAAGATTAAAATAAATTTACATCTTTGATATTTATTCACTAGTCGATCAATTATATTTTTGTTTAGTACATAAAAAGTAATTATGAATAATTGTATTGAATGAAGAGATTGTGAACATACTCTTGATATACTAGTCATAATGAGGGATTAGAGATGTTCATATTGATGTAAATGATTTAATCTAGAGTAAATGCAAGATATTGACGTCTCCAATTTATTTGAAAGAGCGGTTATGTAAAGTGTAACAACTTTTTTAGCATTAATCACTTAGAATGTTTGTTGTCGTACAAATCATTTTTCCTAATGTATGAATTGAATGTTCTATTTGGTCTTTGTGACTAATTAGTCTTCAATTATATGATATTTATGGTTTGATTTAGATAAGTGGGAGATGTTGATAATGAGAGTAGTGGAAAATGTGGGCAGTTACTAAAACTACCCATTTGCCTCATAACTTATCCAACTACTCTCTCTTTTTTATAAAAGTGTGCGTAGTTTCGGAGAGAGACGACAGAATTTTTTCGGAAGTTGTGTGTCTTGTGGAAATCTTTTCGGAGGAGGAACATCCATTGTTGATAAGAATTTGATTCGTGAATAGCGAAGAATTGTTTGATCCGTAATGTCCTTCCGATGATAAATAAGAAGAACAAGATTGATAAAGAATCGCTGTAAGTGTTTATCATTTTTATTCGTATTCCAAACAACAAGGAGCCTCAGTCAACGGTTTCGACAATGTTCAACAGTCGTGGATCTTACTGCTGTGCTTGCCCAGAAAACAAAGGAAGAGAAGAATTAGAGTCGGCTGTTGTGGATTGGATTGGGAGAAAAAAGAAACTAAATGGAAGAACAGAAGAACACTATTGTTGTTGCTCTTGCTAAACAAAATGACAAGTGAAACCTGTTGCTAATTAAGGGTTGAAGGAAACTTGGAAGAAATTTGTTGTTGAGCTGTTGGTCGGCCGACCGGCCAGAAGATGGCTATTAATGCTACGGTTGAAAGAGGGTAGCAAGGTGCAGCTTTTGTTGTTGAGAGAGGGCAACGACGGCTGCTATTCAAGAGGAAGGAGGAGAGAGCAGCTAGGGCTGCTACTATCGAGAAGAGGAGAACTGGAGAGGGAAAGGATGCAGTTTGGTGGCTAGAAGAAGAAAAAGAAACAGCAAGGCTGCTATTGTCGTCGAAGAAGAACAGAGCAGACACTACACTTGGGAAAAATAGAGAAAAGAAAAGAATAGAGAACATGAAGAAAAGAAAGGGAGAAAAAGAGAAGAAGTTGGCGTCGTGGGGTAGTGCGGGTTGTGTACGTGCCAAGAAAAGGAGGACAAAAAGTTTCCTCTGAGTCATTTTAAATCGATTGAAACAATTCATAAAATTCGATTATAATTAAATAAGTCAAAACTAAATCAATTTTGAATTTGAACTCCTGTAATTCTTATCTCCCCGTCTATCCGATAAATTTAATCCGATTTTAAACACAACACTCTCACTTCATGTTCAGCAATTGAATTCTCTTCTATGGCGAGATGGTAACGTTCCCACATGAAGTGAACCCGGACCTCTTTTTCAACGTCTTAAGCAGACTCAACCAACACAGAATCAACTCAGTCCACCTCTAATTTTTAGATCCGTCATTGGTCTTTCTTTTTTTCGATTAATATATGTATTTATCATAGTTTCACATTGTTTGACTAAGATATTTATTAGTCGTCAACATATATGATTATGTCATCTTAAACTCATCTTTCATAATTATTCTTCAATAAGTATAATCTCGATTTTTTTTATAATATTTTTATTTTTTATCATGTTTATCCTTGTATATCTATGCATTTATCTTAAGATTCTCATCTATTTATTCAAGTTTTTTTACTTTATAGCTCAATATTAAATTTCATATAATATAACAGGTTTAAGTGTCTTATAAAATTTCCCTTTACAGTTTTAGATATTGTACGATCATAAAAAAATATCCAACGACCTCCGTTATGTTAACCATCTTGTTTTTATCTTGTGTAAAATATCTTTATCAAATTCTCTATCTTTTATAAGAACGATTAAAGATACTTATGTAGGATCGGAAACACGCTAGAGGGGGGGGTGAATAGCGTGTTGCACGCTTTTCAGTTTTTTCGTAAATCACGAGTGCGAACGGAAGTTAGAGATAAATTCGAATGCGAAAGCAATAGTAAGCAGGAAGTAAATAATGCGAAAAGTAAAGACTCGGTTGGTTTTTTACTTGGTTCACAGCCCAAGGCTGCTACTCCAAGGCCCACGGTCCTTGACTGTTTCCTTTGGGCAAATCCACTAAGACACTTGCTCCACTAAGGCAGCAAGTGTATTGACAATTACAAAATCAAGAGTTTACAAAAAGCTCGGTTTAAAGGAAATTAACAATAATGACTTAGTACCGACTTTATGTTCGCGCAGTCGCTCCTCGGATGAAAATCTTGGCGTCTCGGTGTGATTTTGAGTTGCTTGGATCGGGTGCAGCACCGACGTTGAAGAACGGAAGCTTGGGAGTCGCGAGAACGGCGTTTGGATGCGTGAAGAAGTTCTTTTTCGACTGCTGCTTGTGACCTCCTTTTATAGCCCTCCTGAGTCGACTCAGATGCAGATTTGGGTCGACTCCAGCTTGCGTAACAGGTAAATCTTTATCGTCTTGGCCCGTTATCTGTTCTAAGTTGACTCCGATTGCCATCTGGGTCGACTCTAGTCGCTGTAGCGTCAATGACGATAACTTTTGACTCTGAGTCAGCTTGAGTCAACTCAAATCCTTACCTGAGTCGACCCTAGGCCGAGCTGGCGAAAAATCAACGCGCTGACTTCCAAATTTTGGCTGAATCAGCCTGAGTCGACTCTAGAACCCATCTGAGTCGACTCTAGGCCCGAAAAGTCACCTTTTTCATTCGGAGTTTGCGTTCATTTGATTTTTCCTTCCTGCAAAAGATGTTAGCAAAATATCATGCAAATGATAATTTTTAGAGTCGATTTTCGGAACCAACTACGAGTCTTAACTTCGGATCTCCAGTGAGATCCTGGGTTAGACTGACGCCTAATGTTCCCTTCAGGAACGCATCCTAACTCACTCTCCTCGGGAGAATTTACCTGCTTGGCTCTGTCTTCACCCTCCAGGATTTATACTGCAACTAATCCTCCTTATCAGCCCAGTCTTCCGCTGCAACTTGGTTCTCCTGACCAAGCCCAGACTTCTGCTGCAACTTGGTCCTCCTGACCAAACCCAGACTTCTGCTGCAGCGTGGTCCTCCTGACCAGCCTAGACTTCACCTGGTGCTTCACTTGACTTTGCCAAGACTTCATGCCTAGCTTCCACTAGGACTTAACCTATGTCTCCTATAAACTCAGTTCAACCCCATTAGTACAATCACATACTTAACTTGATCCTAGTTCAATAATCAAAACCTTGATTTGATTTGCTAGTGCTTTCTGCACCACCTATAATGTTATTTCAGCATCTAGTAGCGCAAGATTTTAAAGATTGTAAGTTTCTTTATTTTCTTTTTGAAAAATCATTAATTTTCAATCAAGGAGAGATGTCAAAGTGCAAATTTGATTTCGAGGGATACCAGATCAACCACTCCACCACCTATAATTTCGAGAAAAAGTTGTCTCCACAACCCCTCTATGTCCCCCTTCCTCCTACGATGGCAAAGACGAACATGAAAATGTGGAACTCGACAACATCGAATAAGATCAGTCCTACACTCTCGATTGTTTGAACATAGGAGGCGACGGAGATGACGACAAGATTGAAATATTTGGTAATCTAGTTTGTGATGATGTTGACGAAGAGGAGATAAACCTAGATGAAGCGTTGATTGAAGACCAGAAGCTCACTTTGTTCGACGATAATCAGCAACCTAGTTTATCTATCAATGAAGCCTCAGTCTCTATTATCTTGCCTTGCATTGACCTAAAGGCCTAATTTATTCAACATGCATGCAAATGAGACCAAGGTGATTAGCGAGCCGATATATGACAATGATGAAGTTGACAAAACACTTTATGATGGTGACCATGAATCACAACAAAATCAACCAATGCTTGGATTCTCCTTCACAGACAGATGCAAAAGGTGCTAAACAATCATATGATAAAATGAATGAGACTCAGTTTGCTTCAGCACAATCTTCAAGGTTGGGGATAGGTTGTGAGATATCAGATTTTGACAAAAGTAATATGAAATTTATTCCCTCCACCACAAATGTAAGTTCTTGGGACCACGGTTCTAAGAATTTGCTTGTAGAATTAGATAAATCCATTGGGGGTACTCAGACTGTTATTTGTTCTATGAAAGGCTTCCCTTCAAGTTTAGACTTATCAAGTGTTGTTATTTCTTCATCAAACAACAATGATGCAATTCTTGTTTTGAAAGAGGCTTCTCTAGCTTCTACTATGGGGCCTTCTAGTGAAGCTATGATTGTGATGCAAATTTTAGAAATTATGGAGACAACTATACATTCTGAACATTGCAATAGAGAAAGGTCGCCCAAAGGCTTTAACTTCAAAGATAATCAGTTTGCAAAAGTAGATGAATTCGAGGACAAAAGCAGCATTCATGATGTGATTCTCATCGGCGGATCGACGAGGATTCCCAAAGTCCAACAATTGCTAGTAGATTTTATTGATTTTGTACCAGACGTTCTTCTTCTTGGGCAACCACTTGATACTATTTTAAACGACTTTAGTATGAATATATGACTACGGTGTTAGTATGCATTTTTGTACCACAGAGATACGGGAAAGGACCAACAGGTGAACCTAATTCTCCGACTTATAAAGTCAAGACTTGAGGGCTTATTCATGAAAGTAGTCCAAAACCTCTCGAGGATATCATTGACTATCACAAAGTTTAATGGGTCTACTCCAATTCGATGTCATGAAATAAGGGATAGAACCTAGAGGACTGTGAGAGCATCATGACAGAAGTCTTCCTGAGAAAGTAGTCGCTTTAGTAAGGTTACCTCAAACGTACGTACCATATTTGAGTAGATATCTCGGTATTATCCGAGAGAAAGTATCGGGTACATTGGGATAGACTACCTTCATGCATATCAAATATAGAAGTAAAAGAGTGAATTACATTTAAGGTGTCAACGATCATCGTGGCGAAACTGAAGTCCTAGAATTATTTTCTAAATTCAATTTTCCCTACAAACTCTTCTTTACTTTCTTAATTCATTTCTTTCACACACGATTCTCTCGATTTTGACTGATTTAGTTAAGCTGCTTCACAGTCCTAGTGAATGAGAATTTTATTACTTAATGACGATTCACATCTCACTTCCATGCTCTAGAACAACTAAAGCTACCATTCTAATTAAGACTAGGAATGAAAAAAAATGATTAGAACTATTTGAGGTGGGCCTCAACCACTAGCCTATCAAATTAAGCTAAGTGTTAAAATATCAACTACATACAAACACCATGATAAATGAATCACAAGAAATCATATATGCTTGTTGTCAACAACTATTTTTGAACTATCATACTGAGGAAGCATTCATTTAAACAAAGATGACAATACTACAATGATATCAAACAAGACTTAGAATCGTAAAACAAATTAAGATCAAAATCATCAAACATGAATAGAGTTTCATGATTTTGATGCCTAACATGTCTAGACAACAATAAAGACATGGATGACCTAATGTCGAGCAACCCATCAACATCCAACCTAACATTCTCTATTTTTAAATGTGGATTAGAAAATGATTAATTATCATGATCTATGATAATCTCTTTCCTTTTTATAATAAATGAGAAGCTTTGTTGTGCACAATAGTGATGGGTGTTTGTTTGTAGCTACTAACATCCTTTGATAATGTTAAATCTTTTAAACTTCAAATTTACCAAAGGCCAAATCTCTAGAAAACTATGAGATGGCAACGTTTTGAAGTATAGAAAAACAGTTCTTCCCACATAATTGATTAGCAAGCCTAGTAAGGTAAGGCCAATTTCTAAACTCATCATTTCTTTATAGTAAGCATTCAACATGCATGCTTCTCGTGAGGTTGACTTAGTGTTTATAATTGGATACAGTAGTCCCGTTCTCCATGTCCTTTTTTCTCTTATGATACGTGACAACTCTAGAGGAATGAGTCTAATTGTCAGACAACTAAATTTGTTTTTTTTCTAGATTCTCTAGAAGCAATATATACTTGAATTTCGACCTTTAAAACTCCACCGCTCAAGAAGTTGACTTTCAATATACCATACTGGTAATTAGATATATTGGACAATCTTATATACAACTGTTTCATGGAGTGGAGTTACAGAGAATGATCTGAATTAAAATTATAAAAAAAAATAATTTATATTTATCTGTTACGATGACCTGAGCTAATAATCTCAGATTGTCAATCTGAATCAGTTGGGTTGCCCTCCAAATTGAACTGCCAAATGCTCAACCATCACCTACTTGCGTTTGCCGAGATGCTCAAGTATTGCGAAGTCCATGAGGCTCGAGTGCCAAGTTACTTAAGCATCAGTACCATCGAACCCAAGTGGGTCGTCAGTAGCTAAATGCTCCTGAATGTCACAAGGTCCGAGCGACCTGTGTTCTTCCCGAGCCTGAGTGGTAAGCTGCTATCCGAGCGCCTAGTACTTTTGAGTCTGAATGGATAGTCGCTACTTACGAACTGAGTCAGGAGACCGAGAGGTTGTGTCACTCTCGAGTGGTTCACAGAGTGTCGTTGCCCAAGCGCCAATTGTTTATGCTGCCTAACTACTGACTATCAAGTTGGACGGGTTCAAGCGGATTGTTGCGTGCTTAGGAGCGGAGTCACATTGATTGGGAGGATGTCTAGTGGATCGAGAATCGAGGCTGAATACTCAAGAAGTAATCTTGAGTTCGAGTGGGTCGCTACCACCTGAGCGACAAGTTAGAAAAGGTGAAAGTTGAGGCATGAGTTTGACACAGTTTCTTTAAAATGGATTCTTTATCCCCTCCGACAATGCTTTAAGGTCACATTGGATATCTGTTTCCCAAGAAACAATGGTGTAACCATGTCGACAATCAAGCATAGGTTTCTTGTGACAAACTGAGAATATACTTGAATGCTATCGCCGGTAGAACTATCGAGCAATATGCACGACAGAAGGAGAAAAAATGAGGGGGAACAAAGTGGATGAAGTTTCAATTTTTCATCCATTTCTTTTCCTCCTGCTCGTAGCATCCCTATATAAGGGTTTTGATCCTAAGCTGCATTTGAATGGTTGAATAAAGGGCATTGAATGCCTAAGCATAAAGACAATCGTTAATCATCAATGGTTGGTTGTTTCTATCCGATTATTACAGATTCACCATTAGCATCCAATCATTTTAGATCCAACTCATTAATGCACCTATTACCCACATGAGAAGGAAAGTAAAAAAGAGATTCAAATGGCAAATATCGACTGATTTGACTTGGACAGACCTAGCCTCATTCGGTGCGTACAAGTAGTGCTCACACAAGAGCTACATGGGATTAGTGTAATTCGGGCCCTGATTCTCACCCCTTCTACAGGCTACGCATGCACGCATCCACATTCCATAGTTTGATTTATTTTAAATCAACTTTAATGTCACTCAACTCCTAATGTGAGAATAACGTCCCATTCATAGTAGAGTTGAGTCGTCTTTCATCCATCTCTTTTCCATTCATTTTTTTCAAGAATCCCTCATATAAATGGAAATAGGTGTTAGTGTTAGCCCTTAAAGCTAATTATGAGATGATTAATAAGGGAATTTTATATCATATCTGTGTCAGATAAATAAGTATAATAATATCTTAGGGTAGTAGGTTCTAGTCCACATGATATCAATTGGTTGAATTGATAGTGGGAGACTGTAAATATCTATAGAACACTACTCTTAATTATTCTTTGTCAAGCTTTAATATACAAGGACAATATTAATATGTTGAGACTAACATGTAGGTCAATTGATAACTTAATCTCACAAGTCATAGATATAAGATATTAAGTTGTCGCATAAGTATATATTAGAGAATATGTATTGAATTGACCTGTTATGAGAATATTTCATAGATCGTTATATAAGTGTTATAAATATTCTCATAGTGACTATTAGTATAAATAGTCTTTAGACTTGAAAGTACTACAGTTCCCTACATAAGGAGTTGTGTACTTTAGTATCGACAAATGTCACTTATAACAAGGTGGACTATAAAATCGATCACTGGATATGCAATAAGTTATGCGGAGGAATGTGAGTGATGTAGATGGGATCTATCCCTTCCATATGACGGAAGTGACATCTGTGGGCCTCTTGATTAAGTACGACTACTAAAATGCATGACCATGCTCAAATAAGTCAATATGAGATATTGAGCTCATTTGGTTAAGTAAGTCTACTTGGAGATCAAGAAACACAAAGATTGATAAGGGGATGACACAGTTTATACCTCATAGATCAATCTAGATATTAAGGATAGAAAGACCAAGTTATCTAAGATAATAGACACCGAAAAGTTGGGTCAGATCTCAACATTCTCATCACTTGGATAATAACGATACATTACTAGATGACACTCATTGCTTATGTATCTAAAATATTATTTTAGAGACATTATCAATGTCATGAGAACCTATTGGATCACACACAATGAATATGTTGATTTGTAGATGAGGTTAAGTCTAATCCAAATTAGACTCATTGAGTTAGACTCAAATGAATCCAACTATTGGATTATTGGATTAAGTTTAATCCAAATTAGATTCATTGAGTTAGACTTAAATGAATCTAACTATTAAATTATTAGATTGAGTCTAATCCAAATTAGACTCATTGGATTAGGCTCAACCAGTAAAGAGGATTCATGTCCATTAATAGAGATTAATGGAGCATTAAAGAAAGGGAGAGCAAAAGGCAAAAACCTTTTATATTGATTAGATGAGTACAAAAGTCATTCTTTACAATGTATTTGCGGATGATCACTTCTAGTCTCCTCTTCTTCTACTCTTGGCTGAACCTCCAAGTTGCTAGCACAATGAAGGTAGTTCTTCTCTGAAAGCTGAGTTTGTGTAATGAATAAAGGATGTGTTAGTGTGGATACCGAAGAGGTGCAACCATTCTGATCGTGCTGAGATCTACCGAATCAAAGTTGTTGTTGGGATTATTCCGTTTATGCAACAAAGGTGGCAACTCGATCAAACATGTAGACTATTTTCGTATGAATCTCTAGAGGGATCGATTTTTTCATTGCGTTCATTTGCTATTTTTCGCATAAGATCCCAACAATAGAAAATGTGATAACATTCAACAGTTGAGTCGCGTATAGGATAGGTAGGTGTTACTCTTTAAACCTTCCCTAGTGAAGATTTATTTGCTTGCTAGTTGATCAGTAGATGCAATGTCTTTGAACTGTTCTATCATTTGTGTAAGCATTGACATATCTCACTTAGGACACTCCCTAATATAGCTCCATTCTCATGGATGTGTTCGTTCTTGGCCATGTACACATTTGATTCTGTGAGAAGGTTTAAGAATTATGCTTTTCAATTCTTTTTGAAGTGACCCCACTTCTTTCTCACATAGGTAATATCTCAAGTAGAGTAATTCACATTACTCTACTTGATGATTAAAATTCTTGTGCTTAACCTCCATCCTTCACTAATTCATTAGGTTGTTCCCCCACAGTGATCAACTTAATTAGTGCAATTAGATTATCCCTTTGAATCTGATTCTTGGGATCTCCAGTCAGCATAGGTTGAGTCTCTTTTGCACCAATATATTCCATCGGTATCATTCTCATCCCTTGTGATGAGCTTATAACTAACTCTTTGTTTAACCCTTTGGTTAGCAGATGCACTAGGTTATCCTTTGAGTTTACATAGTCAATAGTGATAACTCCCATTGAGAATAGTTGTCTAATGATATTGTGTCAATGATGTCTATGACTAGACTTATCACTATTCAGATGACTCTATGTCTGGCCAATTGTTGATTGATTATCACAATATATGCAAATTACCAGCATAGGTTTCGATCATTTAGGAATATCTTCTAAGAATTATCATAGTCATTTAACCTTTTCACTATATTTGTCAAGGGCTACAAACTCAAATTCCATCATTGATATGGTTATTACGATTTTATAAGAAAATTTTCATGAAATGACTACACCTCCCCAAGTGAATAAATATCCACTTGTAAACTTTGAGTTTTTCATGTCAGATATCCAATTTGCATCACTGTATCCTTCGATCATAGTTGGATATCTCATATAGTGCAGTCAAAATCATGATTATATTTCAAGTACCTCAGTACTCTGGTTATTCATTTCTAGTGCTCAATATTGAATTGCTCATGTATCTACTCAGTTTACTCATTAGTAGGCTAAGTCTGATCATATATAACTCATTAAGTATATTAGACTTTCAATTACCTTGGAGTACTATATCTGAGAGATACTCTCTTCTCGATTTTTTGATAGATGTTGGTTTGAATCTATCAAAGCCCGTGCCAATGCAGTATCACCATTGGTGAATTTCTCAAGAATCTTGTTCATATAATGGGACAAATTTAGAACAAGTTATTCTGATGTCCTAAAAATTTTGATTCCTAGAAGCATATCAGTCAGACTTATATCTTTCATGTCAAATCTTGAGTTCAATATAGTTTTAGTGATTTAATCACCTTATCATTGCTCCTAATAATAAGTATGTCATCTACGTAAAGAGATAAGTGATTTTCATGTAGACACATTTATCTTAAATTCACTATGTAAAGACATAAGTGATTTTCATGTAGACACATTTATCATATTCATTTATCTTAAATTCACTTTCTTTCATGGCATTATCAAATTTCTTATGCCATTACTTTAGAGTTTGCTTCAAGTCATATAACGACTTTGCTAATCTACAAACCTTAGTTTTCTATCTTGGAGTAGAAAACCTTTCAAGTTGCTCCATTTAGATTTCCTCTTCTAAATCTCCATTTAGAAAGGCTGTCTTTACATCTATTTAATATATTTTTAGATTCCATAGAGTGTCAATAACTAACAATACTTTAATGAAAGTTATTCTTGGTACCAAAGAATACGTATCAAAGTAATCAAGGCCTTTACATTGTTGGTAATATTTAATTATCAATCTAACTATATACTTATCAATCATGCCATTTGATTTTATTTTCTTCTTGAAAATTCACTTGTAACTGAGTGGTTTACTTTTTGGAGGAAGATCCACAAGTTCCCAAGTGTGATTTTGTAAGATATAGTCAATCTCAGATGCAATTGTTTTTCTCTAGTGAGGTCCATTAGAAGAGCCTATAACTTCTGAGTAACTTCGGGAACCACTTTCCAACATGAAAGAGACAAAATCCATTCAAAAGAATTTTTCCACTCGAGCTCCTTTACTTCGTCTGAGGGACTAGTTCATCTACTTCTTCTTCTTGTGGTTCATGTTGGGATATATACTATAAGCCTAGCTTTTGTATGAACATCTATTTTAAAATGAGAATCACTTTGATCAAATGTTTGCATTTTATATTCTTTATATATGTTAATGCAATTGCCCACTTAATTTTTATTGTAGATAACATGGTGTGTGGTGCCACACAGAAGATCAGGTTATCAGTTCTTTATAAATTATAAATAGTAACTCACAACCAAGATGGATTGGGACAAACCATTAGAACGGTTGTAGTGTAATTGGTATTAGTTTATCATGATTATAAAATTACACTAGTACACTGTGTGTATTGAACAGGACCGTTTGAGGTTGTTTGATTTATACTGACTATATAATTAAACTAGACCTCTGTTATTATATATGTGCATTCTCTTAATCCCTATATAATAAATAACAAGCACATATACTTAGTATTTATTTCTTTAACTTATCAATAGGTGAGATTTATTCGTTAAATCAATAGGCCTGATGAGTTGGGAGATAATGCTATGTATATGGTGTGTTGTTGATTATAGAAGGAATCTGTGTCCTAATTATTTAGGCTGATGATGTCCCCTTGAGGAGCTAATAAGGATTATCATGTAAACTCTACATGTGGATTTAGTCCGACATGATAATAAAGTTGAGTGGTACTACTCTTGGAATTAGATGTTAATTAATTGAGTTGTCGGTAACTCATTTAATTAACAGACATATGATATCTTAAACATAGGAACATTGACGTGCTCATAATAAGAAGGAGTCCATATTATAATATGGGATTGGTGCGGTAATTCAATAATAATCCTTTAGTGGAATGAGTTATTATTGATGGACTTAAGCTGAGTGTTCGGGCTGAACACGGGAAGCCTAAGACCATCAGGAGGGCTAAATCAATTCCTCCTCTAGATCTCTGTTGTAGCCTCTATATAAAGCCTCGTATAGCATCCGCCCCTAAGAGAGAACCCTCACCTTACCTTTGTGAGGCCGGCGGCTTGGAAGCAAGGAGGAGGCAGCGCCAACTCTAGATCCTTTTGTGTGGCCGGGGGCTTAGAAGCAAGGAGGAGGCGGCGCCAACCCTAGTTTACTTGGTGTGGTCGGTGCCAACCCTAAATCCCCTTGTGTGGCCGGTGACTTAGAAGCAAGGAGGAAGCGGCGCCAACCCTAGTTTACTTGGTGTGGTCGGTGTCAACCCCTAGATCCCCTTGTATGGCCGGTGGCTAGGGCTCTTAAGGGAGAGGGTGGTGGTTATTCTCTTGGGAGATCGTCGCCCACACGACGTCCAGGAAAAGGAGAGGAATACAGCAGAAGATTAAGTGATTTTCGGCTACAAACCATCATCCATACAATCTCAAGGAAAGGTATAACTTGTTTAATATTTCATTTTGCGGTTATATCTTTTATGGATCCTAAATACCAACACAAGATGCCGGCAATCTTACGCTTCGATCTGGCATGATCAATTAAGCGAAGATCGATCAAGACATAGCTTGATCGATCACGCTAATTGATCAAGGTGTGCTTTGATCGGTCAGGCACTTGCTTGATTGATCAAGCACATGTCAGATCGATCATGTGGGCTGCTTGGAAGAGTTCTGTGTCTGTGCAATTTTCATCTATGAGAAATTGAAAAAGGATAGAATTCCAACGCCATCAAGTGATATCAGAGCAGGTTTCTGGCTTTGTGTGATTAGTTTTTGGTTAAATTTATGCACTGCTCATATATAAGTTTAGGCTGAATAATAGTAGGATGTGCAAAAGGATTAACTCTGTGATTGCAGACATCTTAGTTCTAACTATTATGGTCTAAAGTGTGTTTATGTATGATTTGAACCCTTGGATATGTCAAGGTTGTTTTGTGTGGTGCATGATTGTAATAATTAAATGCAGCAATTTGCTGTGAAGGTTTTAATTTACTATTCGATCTAGATTATATGTAAACTCCTTCGTGGAGTATAAGATCGATGAATATAAATTATTTTTTTTGTTGTTGTGGTTTGTATCCTTGCTATGCTTGATGCTAGTTTGATGACCGGAGACGCGGCTGAGAAGGAAGTGAGATAGTCGCGACTGCATGATCGATTGGTGGCATACTGAAGAACAGTGGATGTTTGATAAGGTCATAATAATTGGAAAGTTTCTTTTCATATTTATTGACTATATGCTGTTTTGATATGCTATTATATGTATACATGTTTAAAATTCCTTATATTAAATAACTAAGTGGGAGAGGGATTATTTGAATGAATCTCATGGTCTCAATTACTGGTTTGTAAGCGATGCATTCAAACTTGCACGTTGGTTTTAAGTGTCTTCCTCCATATCGGATGAGTTTGTCTTGTAGATTGTAGGATCGATGTGACACGCTAGAGGGGTGAATAGTGTGTTATCGCTTTTCAAAATCGTTCTCTTTCTATCAGAATACTAAGCAGCGGATTAGATAACAATAAAGGGACACTCGGATTTTTACTTGGTTCCTAACCCCCCAGGGTTAGTACATCCAAGGCCTATGCACGGGAGGCGCCCTTCCACTAGTGGTCTCCTTTCCGAACCGTGTTCGAAGGTGAAGAAATTCATCTTACAGTCTAAAGATAATAATGAAAATAAAGAACTTAAAATAAGACAGAAACAAAACAAACACTTTCGCCGTTCTGAAAGCCCAGAGCGCGGCGCACTCCTCCTGAATCTTCCCCGGTTGTAAGCGTTTGGCCCCGTTCGCGTTCAGAAGCACCACTAATTGAATATGGGAACTTTTTGGCTTGATTGCTCTGTTCATGCACGTTTACCTTCTTTTATACTACACCTGAGTCAACTCCAGACTTATCTGAGTCGACTTTAGCTGACGTGGTAGATAAATCTTCATTCTGCTCGTTATCCACTGCCTAAGTCGACTCGGATAAACAGTTGATTTGACTCCAGCCACTCGAGTTGACTCAAGCTACAGTTGAATCGACTCCAGGGACCATTTTTGTAGAGCTCTGAAAGGGCTTTGAAATGCAACTGACTATGCCTCGTTCTGAGTCCCGAGTCAAAAGTTATGACCCGTTGAAATCAGACTCCTCATGTGTTGCCCCTGCATCATGATTCCTGCAAGATAAACATGCAAACAAAGCAACACATCCTACCCTTATTTTGTGGGTCTAACTTCAGATTTCTACCGAAATCCTAGGTTAGTCTGACGCCTACTGTTCCACTCCGAGAACGCGTCCTTACCCACTCCACTTTGGAGAATTTACCTTTGCCAACCAAGTCCTCCTGACTTGTTGGACTTTTGCTCGGCACTGTCCTCAGCCCCTAGGATTTGTGCTGCGGCTCGATCCTCTCTGACCAGCCCAGAGTTCTGCTGCAACTCGATCCTCCAGATCAGCCTAGACTTCTGCTGCGACTTGGTTCTCCAAACCAGTCCAGACTTCTGCTGCAACTTCACCTAGTGCTTCAACTATGCCAAGACTTCCGCCTGATCCTCCAAATTAGGACTTCCCTTTGCCTAGCCTACAACTAGACATTTCCCTTGTATAGCTTCACTCACCAGGACTTCCCTTGCCCGATCATTCAGAATAGGACTTCCACTGCCTAGTCTAACCGACTAGGACTTCTCGCTAGTCATCTTACTAGATTTCACTGGCTTCCACACATCCAAACTCAAGTCCTGTTTGGATCAACCCCTTGGTCAAACTGACCAGACTTAGGTATATTGTTAAACATCGAAACCCTAGGAAGGATCTAGTACTTCTTGCATCAACATGGAGTAGTCCTCTATATTCTAGGATTAGGAAGAATCGAGGTGTTATGGATGATTGTATATATGGATTTGTTATTTACCATGTTCAATGATATATATGTGCATATTGCTTTATGAATTTATGCCTTGTGCTTGTTTGATGATATATCTATGAATGGTATTGAGTCCATAAGGATAAGGATGAATTGTCGTTTCAAGGATTCATAGGATCTTATGACCGGGGTGCCTTGTGACAGAAGGTTAACCTTTAACCGGACCTTCCGAGGAAATATTTAGGCTGTAATGAATCTTTAGGAGGGATAACTAATGGTTATTGATTGTTAGGGAGAGGTCCTTAAATGGATACCCTGTAACAGAGGGTAGGACACTAGCAGTATGCTGGGGTGCCCGGGTGACAGCGGGAGAGCCATAACCAGGCTATCTGGGGTCATCTCAAACTGATAATCATAACGCTAGAACGCCATTGATTTTATTCCGAGGAAACCTGACGAGGTCTAATTGGATACATTGGTTAGAATCCCTACAAATGTGTATATATTAAGGAATGGTGAAGGATCCATAGTCAATCAAACATAATATCGAGGAATCCAAAGTCCTAGGATCATTTTTCCCAATCTGTCATAGTTGATTTTTCTCTATTTGAGGTTTAGGAGCTCGACTACACTCTCTCTTTCCCACACCAAGTCAAAATACGTGATTTATCCATTCTTATTGTGTTAGTTTAGTGATCAATTCCACGGTCCCTGTGGTTCGATATCTTTTTATTACTTGACGATATTCCGTATACTTATGGAAGACACATCAAGTTTTTAGCACCGTTGTCGGGGACCGTGCATAATTGTTTACTAAGCTTTTACATTAAGAGTTTTTCTTTTCTTTATATATTGCTTCCATTTATTCTTTTTATTCTTTTCATTCATTAATTGATACTATTCTTTGTAGGTATATTAATTTCTTGGTATTTTAATCATTTATTTTTATTGTTGTGCATGCGTAAGGCCAACCCCGTGGAGTTTCCTTTCGACCCAGAGATTGAAAGAACATACCGGAGAAGACTCCACTCGCAAAGGGTAAAAACTCAAGAAGAACCATCAAATACAATGGCCCAGAAATCCTTGAAAGATTACGCTGCACCCAAACGAGAGGAACGACATCATGCATCGCCATACCAAACATTGAAGCAGCAAACTTTGAATTCAACCATGGATTTATTGCTATGATACAACAAAACCAGTAGGGTGGAGGATCACATGAAGATCTGAACCTGCACTTGGAAATTTTTTC
>JBBMKF010000034.1:6748796-6760937 GCA_037834155.1 Curcuma caesia | reverse complement strand
ACTGTAAGGTAATATGGCTGATACAAGTGGAAATCAAACTGCAAGTTGGCAAAAATCAACTTTCAAGACTTGCCAGGAACAACTATTCAGAGTGAACCTGAGGAAAGGAGGAGTATTGTTTTACCAATCTAATAGCCTGTTATATTTTGAATTTCAATTTGACCATGGAAGATTTCCAACATAGAATGCACTGAAATCGCTTTTCATCTGGAAAGGAATCCCTAGAATCTGATCGTAGTTTCTGTTAATTCTCACTAAAACAGAACTGAAAATTAAACATATGACCTAAAAGGGTTTGCCCGATTGGTCACTAGCTCGCACAAATTCGCTCCCGGAAGAATTCAAGACAAGCCATCAACATCTGAGATTAAAAAAACAAAAAAGAAAGAACGAAAAGCAAGAAGAGAGAACGCACCAACAACCGATGCGTGCTTAGAAAAACGAGGTAAGGGCTTTCCTCACCCTTCACAGGCGTCCTCCTCCTTCCGCCGTAGAAGAGGACAGACGAGGAGGAAACGGAGGGCCGGAGAAGGCATCGACTGAGCTATTTATAGCTCGTTCTTTTCTTGCCCCACAAGACAATCATAAAATATTCGAAATTACGATTTGACCATTGCTGATTTTTCTATTTCACCCCTCCAAACTTTCTAGCCCACATAAATCACCTCCACTAGAGGGGCAAAGGCCAAGGGAGCCTTATTGCGGCATTACTCAAAATGGGAGTCCTGTTTCAGAATATCCGATCACTAGTCCTTTTAGGTAATTGCCGATATAAAAATGTATTAAATAATTATATTTCTTTATTAATAATGTCGGTTTGGTGAACGATGGAATTATTACGTCACTATTCGTGCTATTTTCAATAAACTATAAAATATCTTAAAATTTTATTTTTCTTGAATAAATTACTTTCTCCATATTTTCTTATTCGAAAAAAAACCAAAAAGTTGAATTAAAAGAAAATAAAAAATTTATGGAAAACTATCTTGTTCCCGAAGGAGTGATTGTTTACACTGAGCAAAAAGGCCATTGTTTGCCAAGAGTTAGAACCCTAGTTCTGGTTGCGACAAAGCAAATAAAGGAGGAAGATCACTTCTTCCATCAAAAACTGACCTTCGAATGTCAAAAATCCTGCCTTTTTTTCTTTCCCATTTCAATTGCTCAATGAATTCACTTCCAAACGCGCCAAAATCTTTCACCGATGAAGCTCATCAATCCCCTCGCGGAGCTCTTGCTGGCACGATCGTCGCACTCACTGCCGTCGCCGTCTCCGTCGCCGTCGTCGTCATCAGGGAAATGCGTCGCCTCCGGCGCCGATTTATCTTCCTCGGCCGTCGCGGTGGCCTCCAAGTTGGCTCCTTTCGGCCTCCGCCTCCGGCGGCGGCGGCCGCGTTCCTTCTCCTGCCACTCGATGCCCTCCTCCACGGCGTCGATGATACGGTGGATGAGTTTCCGGTTCGGCGACGCGTCCCACCGCGCCCAGAAGCTCTTGTAGCACCCGAAGCAGCGGCATCGCAGCTCCGGCGGGTGCTCCCGCTGTTGGGGCCACTCCCCGCCAGCGGAGAGCAAGTAGGCGAGGACCTCCTGCTCCTCGGCGGACAGCGCGACCGCCAGCCCCAGCACCGCCGACGGGAGCGCCGCCAGGCGGTCGAGCTGCGGGGCGGGGTGGACCCCTCGCGCCGCGACGCCATTGGAGGGCTTCTTCATCTGCAAGATCGCTTTTTGAAGGCCTGGGTGCGGAAGGAAGCAGGGGAGGAACAGTAAAAATGGTCGCTTTGGATTGAGAGTTTGGTGAGGAAGGAGGATGAATGTTGAAGCTGTTGAGCCACAGTCACAGACGCCATTAATTAATGAAGGTAAAGGGCTACTGGTTCCTATTGGCTAGTCTCGTAGGGAAAGCAAATTAGCACCATAACTAATCAGATTTTTAAGATACTACAAATCCTCAAAATTTTAAAAATGACACAACTTCATTAACATGTTCATCAATATTCTCACTTGTTCAAACTCAATGGCGATCAAGAATTGTATGAGTAAAAATTTGACAACAGTTTGGAATATCCACTCACATGAACTGGAAAACAAGATGGTGTAGCAGTTGATGCATAGCCATAACTAAAGCTTATAGAATATGGTGGAGAGAGAATACATGGTCGGTCTGTTCTTCCATTGGCAAGCATGATCGACATATTTGTGAAGAGAAGTTGGTGATGGCCTTCATGAAGAACTCTTCAGACGAGCCTTGATCCACGATTGAAGATGCAGCAATTCTTCAGTGGTGATAGAATGGCCAACATTAGGAAAAGCCTGTAAATTCGAAAAGAACTCAGATGATATTAATAGAATGGAGCTAACACTTTCGGGAACAAAGTGTACGAAGTTTTTTCTTTTTGACTACTTGATTGCAGAAAAGTTCATTAAGCTTCTTTCGCCTGTTTTATTAAGGAAGAAAAGTCCAGGGAAAGAGAGACATTTTAAAGCCTTTTTATCTTCTAATTCCCATGATGCAGAAGGCAAGAAGATAATAGCAATTACCTTGAATTCGCAACTCATACCAGCTTGCTCAAGAAAAGGAGGTCCAGCTTGCCCCGCCTCGAATAATACAGTTCTGTCAGCCATACCATGAGACCAGAGAATAGGTGTCTGCAACCATCTCATATGACAAAGGAACATAAGTAAATAGAAATGAACATAGATATAGTGGGGATAAAACTGTAGGTAGTTAAAATGCTCAACATGTACATTTCTTGCAAATGCCTGACCAACTAGTTTTCAATATTTTAAAGAATGGTGTATAATTTGGTGTAATGTAAATACTGAACTAGAATAACTGGAAGGTGATCAACAGGGAACTTAAAAGTTAAAAACACAATGGTAATCGACAAGGAATTCTCTTCTTACAACCCAGCAAAGAATCCTATTGAAATACCTTCTTTGCTTCTGGTGAAATACGTCCAATAATTGATGAATTAAAAGGGACCCATCCACTAAAAACTGCACCACCTCCCAAAGTTTTTGGGTAAAGCAATACGCTTGCCAATGTCAAGGCACCTGTAAAATGTTAATCACCCAAATCAGCTTCCGTTATCGTACTATTATAAATTGTCAAAGTAGGGGGATTTTTTTCCCTATACCTCCTTGGCTAAATCCACAAACAAATATGTTTTCAGGGTTTACTCCATTGTCAACTTCTTTGTCTATCATAGCATGCACGTTCTGAACAGCTTTAAGAACATCACTTTCATTTTTGGGGGATTCCTGAATTTATCAACAAGGCATTAAATAGGTTAGCAAAATGTCCAACTACTTAAAATTTAGATTATGGGCCTCTCAGGATTGATGGGTGAAAAAACACACATCTGGTCTGACAAGATATTGGAATTGATGACAATGAACAGCTATTTTCCAGGATTTAGTCATGCTAGATTCATATGGACAAGTGTTATTCCCAGTATTCATGTTTAAGCAGTGTTATTTAACAGCTAGATTGTTTACCAAAGAACATTTGATCACAAGAGGAGGTTACCAGTGAAGTAATATAATTTGCAATAACTAGCATTAGCATTGAACAAGAATTGAAAAGTGAATTAGTTAAAGAAAAACTTACAGAAGTCACAGGTATCTCATAAATGTCAAACCAGGAAGGCATTACAGCACCATCTGCAAAGTAAGAAAACACTACTCAGACGAAAATTTATTCTCCTAGTAGGAACACTACTCAAATGACAGATCGTTCCTTTGATGAATGCATATAGATCAAACTTCACAACTAGTACCCCTTTCAAAGCATAAACCCTAGATCGGAGGCATCCTCATTTTGCACAAAAATCTAATACACAATTAATAGTTGGACTCAACCTAGAATGGGGTAAATGCCAATTTTTGCACAAAAAGTGTGTTTTTTCCCGTGAAACAACACGGGAATTCAGTGGTGAACTTACGACACAATACCGATGTGGATCAGAAGTGGAAACCGATGAAAAAACTAATTCGATTGCCTTGCCCCTTTCCATTGATCTTTATAAACAAAAAAGAAATAAAGGAGCATATAAGGGATGGTACGGTACAGTTGCAGGAGACGGAAGAGAGAGGGGCGGACGGGAAGGACCACTTGGAGAGCTTGAACTCGGGAGAGGAGAAGAAGGTCCGGATGGGCTCGTTGGCCGGTCCGGAGTCGCCCAACCCGTGCAACCAGAGGATGAAGCTACGCCCCGCCATTGGATCTGAGGACAGACGCAGCAAAGAGTAAAAAGAAGGAGGAGGAGGGCCGCGACGCCGGAGGAGGACGGCGAAGAAGAAGACGGCGACGAGGGCGGCCGTGAGAGACGACGAGAACAACGGGCGGAGTCGCATTGACTGACGTCAAGCCCAAGAAACAAGGCCCAATTAAGAAAAACAACAGATTTAAATTATTTATTAGTTTTAAACCATAATTATAGCTCAAGATGATCATCATTTTCTCATAAACCAACTAATTAATCGATATCTAAATTTAGTATGGAGTAACAAACTAAACAACTAAACCTCCCTTCTGTACATCTATATATAGCAAACCGTTATAACAGTTAGTTGGAAGTTTATTTTGATCCTCCTCCTTCACATATTTATAAGCATGCTCGCGTATCCCTCTCCACATCGCAATCAATCTTCTATAGCATAAAACAAAGATGGCACACTTGTTCTTGTTTGCACTACTTGCATTGTCCTCCTCCTCCTCTCTCCCCTCAATCTTTGCCGCTCATACCGCCGGCCTTCATCTCCGGTTGACCCACGTCGACTCCGGCCAACCCTTCAGCTCGACCGGCCGCATCAATCGCCTCGTGCAACGGAGTCACCATCGTCGAAAAGTTCTCGAATCCAGGCTAACAAACAGCCTCCCTACATCCTTCGATGTTCCTGTTAAAGCTTCCATGTTCGATTACTTCATAGAATACTCCATCGGGACGCCGAAGCTCCCCGTGACCGGCGTCCTCGACACCGGAAGTGAGGTCGTCTGGGCGAAGTGTCGCCCCTGCGAGCAATGCGAGGAGGAAGGCATCAGCATCTATGACCCGTCGAAATCCTCCACCTTCTCCAAGCTCCCCTGCTCCAGTCCTCTGTATGATTACCAGCCACTCAAGCCCTTCAGCGTGCCAAAGTGTCAATATGTTTATGTTTATGGGTCGGCGATCATCAATGGATTCTTGGCGACGGACGCGTTTTCGCTCGGCGCTGAGTCTGCGACGGCCAACTTGACTTTCGGCTGCAACAAGCTTGTGAAGGGCACTTTCTCGGGCGCCTCCGGCGTCGTCGGGCTCGGCCAAGGAAAACTCTCGCTGGTTTCTCAGCTTAATTTGGGAAGGTTTTCGTATTGTCTCACTCCGTTCAAAAGCTCGAGCAAAAGCCACCTTCTCCTCGGCGATTTAGCGAGGAGCACGAAGAGGGCGAGTTCCGGCGAAGTGCAATCGACGCCTCTTCTGAATGCCACTGACCAGTACTACGTCGCCATGCAAGGGATTTCGATCGGCGGGAATCGCCTGCCCATTCCGGCGTCCACCTTTGAGTACAGCAAAGAAGAGTCTTCCGGAGCGATCTTTGACTCCGGCACCGGGCAGACGCAGCTGCCGCAGTTGGCGTTTGACGCGATCAAGAAGGAGCTGCAGTCTCTGGTGGGACTTCCGGTGAAAGATATGTCGAAGACTGTCGGCCTCGACCTCTGCTTTCGTTTGTCGTCATGGCCGCCGCCGCCATTGCCGGACATGGTGTTCCACTTCGACAACGGCGCCGACATGAGGATGCCACAGATGAACTACATGTTCGCCGATCAAAGAACGAGAGCTTATTGCTTGGTCATGCGACCCGGCCAAAACGGAGACAAATTGACCATCATCGGCAACTACCAACAGCAAAATATGCACGTAATCTACGATATCACTTCAAGAATGCTCTTGTTTGAATCCACCTCCTGTGAGAGCTTTTAAACTTCACATTCTCCTCTGCAATTGATTTGTTGTTCATCATAATTATTCTTTGGAGAATTTCTCAATTGTTGAAATGTGATTGAATGGCAAGGAAGAAGCAAAATAATGGAAGATATGTGGCAGCTTTTGCTTTTGAATGCTCATATTATCACTGTGAATCTGCTGTTTCTACAGTGAACTCAGTTAGACTACCTGACTTGTCAGTATATGAAAATAGCTCAAAAACTCATTTAAATTAAAAAAAAATTGATTCTTTTGCTTTTTGTCACACCATTCATCCTTAGGTTCCAGCTATGTCAATCTATATGCTGTGGCCTATTAGTACAATTCATTGTTATTATATTACTGCAACGCATTGTTTTTTAATTAAAAAGGACATAAACGACAAGACAATCCAACAAACATCTGTCTGTGCTCTTCCCCCTATACACAAGCACAGTTTAGTCCCTGGCCAACTGTGAATTTGTGTGTCTCAGATCATGTTTGGCCAGGACCTAGAGCCTAGAAGAAGGCATGCATGGTGGATTCTCTCAGGCCAACATTTAAAATGTTCTTATCAAAGCTTTAATAAAGAAGATGATCTACTGTTCTTAGTCTTGTTTAATTATTGTAAAGCTTGAATCTGATGCTTGTGGCAGTAAGCACATTGTGCACTTGTGAACCGACGCATCTTTGACGGATTGCATTGAGTAGATGAAGAACATCACCTCACTTTTTTAAGAACCATTCTCTTTTTCTTTGGTTTTTCAGAATTTGTTCGAACAATATACACAGAAACTCCCAATATTGTTATTCTTTAATGTGCCCCAAAATTCTCACTAGCACTGTTCCCAAACACTGTGTTTGATTCTTTTTGAGCATCATTCATTCATCCTTCCTTCAAATATGCCAAAACCTGCGCAAATTTCTACACCCTACGCCCTCCTCTTGTTTGTTCTTGGTTGTCATGGCGACTGACATAACGCATGCATGCCATAAAGCTGCCGGTTTCACCCCATCAATCATCTGATCTCCATGAAAACCCTGCCGAGCTCTTATCATCTGTTCTTGGTGGACTCCGCGAGCTCAATGGGGGCAAATGAGTGCCAAGGTTTGGCCTTTGGGGTATTCTTCTTCTGCTCTTGGGCTACTGCTGCTGCTGCTCTCTCGGCCAAAGGTGTCAACTTTGAAGGTATGTGTCTAGAGATAGCTTGCTATTTCTTCCCTATTTAATCTTCCTTCTGTAAATCTTCTCGGTATTTGTTTCAGTGCAAGCTCTCATGCTCATAAAAGCTTCCCTTGAGGATCCTCACGCTGTGCTTGAGAACTGGGACCATGACTCTGTTGATCCATGCAGCTGGACTATGGTCAACTGCTCACCTGAGAACCTGGTCATCGGACTGTAAGAAATAAAGAGCAATTTTACAACCATTTCTCTAAGTAGTTTCTTGTAGTTGTTCTTTACTTCAAAATCTTTTGCAGAGGAACTCCAGGTCAAAATCTGTCTGGTACACTGTCTCCGAGCATAGGAAACTTGACAAATCTTGAGTTTGTGTAAGCTTTTGGTGATTAATTTTGCCACCTTTCGATCAATCAAGTCTTCTTTCTTCTGAACTTGATGTGTTTGCAGGTTGCTGCAGAACAATAACATCTCAGGAGAAATACCTGCAGAGATCGGCAAGCTCTCCAAACTTCACACATTGGATCTCTCCGAGAACGACTTCTCCGGTGAAATCCCTGCTTCCTTGGGTAATTTGAAAGACCTTATGTACTTGTAAGTGACAAAAGTTTGTTTTTTGGTTGAAATTTGATTGATCTTAGTTGTCAAGAATTCCAAAACCTTAACCAGTTAGGAATGAACTTATTTTACTGACGTTAAACACGGCTTGATTTGGTGATCGAGCAGGAGGTTCAACAACAACAGTCTTTCAGGGGCACTTCCTCAATCTTTGGTCGATCTCACTCAACTCACTTTCATGTAAGCTTGTTGGTTTGATATGGTTGATCATTTGATCAATGTATACAACTAAAGAAGATATCTTTGGGCATTTATACTTACAGGGACATGTCTTACAACAACTTGAGTGGCCCTGTGCCAAAGTTCCCAGAGAGAGCATTCAAGTAAGTCTCATCCACTATTGTTCGTCGTCAAGACACTGTCGATAGTTTACTAAAAATAGAACACTTGTTTGCCTTTGGATCACCAGCATCAAACAATAATCAAATGTTTTTTGTTTCTGCAGCATCGTTGGCAATCCCTTAATCTGTCCTACTCACCTAGAGCAAGAATGCTACTCGACGATTCCTGTGCCAAGAACCTTTTATACTAATATTTCTCAAGGTATACACGATTTGTTCACAAGATACTTCATCCTCCTTCAATCCTAACATCTGTTCTTCTTGTTTATTTAAGGTGTTCCAATTTCACAGAATCCAAAAAGGCACAAAGTAGTGATCGTCGTCGCTTCCAGCCTCGGGACCATCGTCGTCGTTAGCATCACATTGGGACTATTTATTTGGTGCAGTCGAAAGCTTAATCGACAAATGTTCTTGAATGCAAATGGTAATATCCATCCATCCAACATGAAATTTAGCCGTGCTTGTGCCATTGCCCAATCTCACATCTTTGATGATATCTTTTTCTCAGACCAAGAAAAGGAAGAAGTCTGCCTTGGTAATTTGAGACGGTTTCACTTGAGGGAGCTTCAGGTTGCAACGAACAATTTCAGCTGCAAGAACTTGCTCGGAAAAGGCGGTTTCGGAAACGTCTACAAGGGGCAACTGCAAGATGGGACTTTAGTAGCTGTTAAAAGGCTGAACGATGGAAATGCCATGGGTGGAGAGATCCAATTCAGAACTGAAGTCAAAATGATAAGCTTGGCTGTGCACCGGCACCTTCTTAGGCTGTATGGAATATGCATGACTGCCACCGAAAGGCTTCTGGTTTACCCCTACATGTCGAATGGAAGTGTAGCTTCTCGACTCAAAGGTGAGAATTTGTTCCTCGTTGATTGTTCGATGCAATTAGATTTAGGCCAAAAGGATGTATGACTGACAAAAATCCCTCATTCTGCAGCAAAACCAGCATTAGATTGGAGTAGCAGAAAACGAATAGCTTTGGGTGCTGGAAGAGGGTTGCTCTACTTGCACGAACAATGTGACCCCAAGATCATTCATAGAGATGTCAAGGCTGCTAATATATTGCTCGATGGCTACTGTGAGGCCGTCGTCGGAGACTTCGGACTTGCAAAACTTTTAGATCACAAGGACACACATATAACGACAGCCGTGAGAGGAACAGTGGGGCACATAGCGCCGGAGTATCTATCGACAGGCCAGTCTTCTGAAAAAACTGATGTTTTTGGATTTGGAATCCTTCTTCTGGAGCTGATCACTGGCTTGAGAGCTTTGGAATTCGGAAAAGCAGCGAAGCCTAGAGGTGCCATGCTTGATTGGGTATGTATGTATGTACAAACATACTTTAGGCTTGCCTAGCTACTATACCTCAAAGGGATCACATTGGTAAAACTAAAACTATTTTCTGTGACAGGTGAAGAAGATGCATGAAGAAAAGAGGCTCGATGCGCTTGTGGATGAAGACCTGAGGAACTACGATAGGATCGAGCTGGAGGAAATGGTCCAAGTGGCTCTCTTGTGCACTCAGTATCTCCCAGGCCACAGGCCCAAAATGTCAGAAGTTGTTCGGATGCTTGAAGGTGATGGGCTCGCAGAGAGATGGGAAGCCTCGCAGCGAGCAGAGGTGCATAAGCTTAAGGCGTCTGAGTGCTCGTTGGAGCGCTTCTCTGACCTCACCGATGACTTGCTTGTGGAAGCGATGGAGCTCTCGGGGCCAAGGTGATCGGCGACAGTCACGAAGATCAAAGATCTTAACTGGTTCTTGGCACGTGAAAGAGTTTGTATAGAATACATAGCAGCAGAGAATTAGTTTGTGATGGGTGAATTTGTTCGTGATTGTGTGTTGAAAACTAAACTCGTGTAATAACAAGTCGTTTCTTGTGTGAATTATGCATGCGCTAAAGCTCCTGTTGAAACACTTCAAAGTTGAATGCTTCATTAAGTGACCAAATTAAGCAACACTTCAAACTATTTACAGGGCTTCCACTACCTTCTTCAATCTCCACTCCCTTTTCTTCTCTTCAAGTAGAGCTTCCTAATTGGCACCAAAGGTTAAGCAAGAAGCAGAGATGAGCTCACCGGGATTGATCGATAGGGTGGCACACTCCAATTTCATATCTTTTTGGAGGCATTGCTGCAATGGTGATTCTAGTAGCCATCTAAGACATGGCTTTGCTGTGATCGCAAGTCGTCCTCCGTTGACGGTGAGAGACATGGCATTGCTGCACTTGTGGTGTTATGAAGAAAGTAGAAGAACGAGAACAAAGACAAAAGATAATACAATTCCTTATAGGTATGAATGAATCTTATTTTGCTATTCGTGATCAAATACTTCTTATACGGCCTCTTCCTACTGTTGAAAGAGTTTATTCCATGACTTTAAATGAAGAGAAACAAATAGACTTGATTGTCCCCAAGGAGGTCATGTTGGTAAACATGCCAAAGAGTCAGAATCATTTATTAAATAAAAGTAAAATAAAGTTATGTTGTATCAACTGCAATGGAAAAAATCATATCATTGATTGATGCTACCACTATGATTTCCCTGTGTGATATATGAAGAATAAAGAGAAGAAAGAATATTTTATAAATAATTTTTTATAAGAGACTCCAAGCTTCACACACAAACAATATCAACAACTCTTAACTTTAAACAATGGTGAAACTCAATCAAAGATAAATGCTACATGTTCAACTATTTTCTTTTGCTCCTAATACTATACTAATTCGAAAACTTCTAAAAATTAGATTGTTGATAGGATCATATGATTTCATCATCTAAGTTATTTCTAGATATAAAAATATTTTTATATTCGTCTATTGGATTACTTAATAAAAATAAAATGTAAATTATTTCTATTGGAGCATTGGTAGAGGAGCCATGGTTCGTGGTCATAGTGATGGCTGGAGATAGCATTTCCTCTTTTGTGGCTAACTCCCAGTAGTTTGGAGCAGCCAGTGACAAGGGTAGTTGTATCGTTCAATCAAGAGAGTTGAGCAAAATTTCGAAAAGCATCTTTAATCATTTATTATTATTATTATTTTAAAATATAAAATTTTATTTATTTTTTTATTTTGACATTGTTGTAGCAAAACATAAATACTAGTAAAAAATAAATCAATTTAAATAAGTCAAAAATTTATACATATAAGATATTTTTATATAAAAAAATTCTTTACTAATTTAATTAAAATTACCTCAACGTCAAAAAAAATCATCTTAAAATAATTATAATACTAGCTAGCACAATATCATAGTAAATAATATTTTTATTATAATTTTAATGATGTTGGAGTGATTTTGATCCCGTTAAAGTAATTTTGAATAAATTTATTAAAAACTTAATGTAAAAGTGTTTTATATTTATTTATTTATCAAATTGAATTGATTTATTTATATACATGACTACACGAGTGACTTTAGTATTTTAGTTTAAAAAAATAAGAAATATGGATGGGTGATTTCTGATTTTTTTTAAATGTTCTTTTAATAATTCCGTTAATTAGAAAAACTTTTAAAATTTTTATAAAAATATATTAAATATCAGGGTTTTAAAAATTATTTAAAACAAATCAAATACTGAAAAATAACATATGACCACACATTACAGCTCAGCATGGAGGCTTCAATAATTGCTAGATCATCTGTTGACCACTAGTTCACTGGCTCATCCCCAATCATAATTCGCTTCTCCATTACTGAAGCTTCAGAAATCTCCCCCTTGTAAGCATTCGTTGTTTCGCCTCGATCGCCATGAATTGCAACATAGACATCGTTCAAATCCTCAACAGGATATGGTATGCAGCTTCGATCTACCTCGCCAAGCCTCGATCTGGCGTCGAAGACTTGGGCACAGCCGCGGACCGATTGAGGGCCAAACTGGAAGACGTCGTCTTGGCCATCGATGAGGCTCAGCGCAACGGGCAAACCGCCACCGCAGTAGCTCTACAGTGGAAGCGCGAGGCTGAGGAGTTTCTATCTACGAAGATCGCCGCCATCCAACAGGACTACGGGGCGAGGCGGTGCTGGGGAGGCTGGTCGTGGAATTGCGTCTCCATCAACCGG
>JBBMKF010000034.1:6714372-6725722 GCA_037834155.1 Curcuma caesia | reverse complement strand
GTGAGGATTTGTATCCACTTCATGTGCAACCTAATTTCCGTCGTCGCTTTCGCCGGAGCGGAATTTACAACAGGAGGGAATCCAGGGTTTGGGCGTCGAAGAGGTAGTCGAGGAGCGGCCGCGATAGCGACGGGAGCAAAGCGGCGCTGCGAGCTCGAAAGAGGAACCGCGGTCGCACCACTGTCAACTTCATACATAACGTAATACAATAATACGGCACGTGCTTTGCGCGTGATTTATCGGACAAAAAAAAAAGCTAACAGGAAGTGGCTTGTAATTTACGTGTTAATTTTGAATTTAAAATGGCAAATGATTTAAATTTAATAATATAATAAATTGGGATGTTGTTACAAACCACTTTCCAAACCATCTGCTACAAGCAAATTGGAATGAAAGATCCCACTTTCAAGGAAGACACAGTTGATCTAAATCAGGATAATTACAATCAAATAACAAGAATCATTTAAGCATCAACTTTCATGATGGAATAACAATGATTTAAGTCGAGAAAAAGTGTTGTTGTTCATGCAATTAAAGAATTATTTTTGCTCAAGCAACAAACTTGTTCCACCCAATATTGATCTGTTCATCAAACACACCAAACAGTAGGAAAAATGGAGTCTATATACACATGGTTTAATCAGAAGGAAAACTCATTTTGACCAATTTATCGAGTTTAAGTTCTATGGAATTATATAGTGGATTCTTACAAAATATCTAAAAATCACTACGATTTGAGATGGCTCTATCTTTAAGTCAATGGCTACTGAGTCAGCTCTGCCAGATCAGCGGAGGTAGACCAAATCACCATGAAAAAGGCTAAAATCTTAAGCTAAGATACGATTTCATGGCAGTACAATGAGGTAAAAGATAAAAGTAGAGATCTTTTCAAAGACTAACTAATTTGTTCTTGATCTAAAAGATGACACCAGAACTGCGCATTCATAATCTCTTTGAAGCTGAAGGAACAAAAAAATTTCATGTCCCACTCAAACAGATAATTTGAAAATGTGTGTTTACTCAATAAGTCATGTATGTCGTATATAATTTGTCATGTTGGCTTCTGAATTATTGTGGTTCATCAATCTTATATCAATTTGGCATATTCAAGCAACAAGATGCTCATGTAGGTGGAATATGAAGGATATGAATCATGCATGGATATATGCAACACATGCTTCAGACAAGTTTATTCTAGAAGTAGTATGTCTCTATACCAAGCTTTACGTTGAAGGAAGAATACAATCATTCTGATATTATGTCAGCTAAAATACATTGCATGCATAATTTGAAACAGTTCTTACACTTCAAAAGAGAGTACGAGCTATTATGTATTTGCAAGTATAACTTGCTTGAAGAAACGGTTCCACTTCTTTGTAGTTTGTCTCTCAGCAAAATAGGCAGGCAGCTTGGTTTTCAACTAATTCCAAGCATGTTACAAGTTCCTGAAAAATATCACCCTAAGTCTGATCAATTTGTTTGTTGCTAAAATTTTCAAGCTCTCAAGGAATTACAGCCCTATTTATACAAACTAAGAAAAAGTGCACAGCAAATAGAAACTGATATAATTAAAGATGTAAATAAATTTTTTACTGTCCGGAATACAATTGAAGCATGAGATGATTAATGCGCTGGCTGCTTCCTTCAGCACGAAGAGAAAGCTTGATGGATCAATTGGACTTCGAAAGCAAGCCTGTAATCAATGACAAGATTGGAGGTTGCGTGGCTGGATCTCTTCTGCTAGGTAACTATATATATTATTTTTGAATTACAAATTTCAGTCATTGAGCCCTGATGAAGAGGATCAATATTTTATTTGGAAACCAAATTATCTGTTCACAGATGAATAACATAAAATCAATCTGAACGCACACTTTACTCACACCATGTTCCTCCTTCAATCACTGGAGCATACTATATAGATTCAAAAGTGTTATGACGAGCGTCCGCTAGATATGACATATGTGAATGACTGAGTACATGTGCAGGACATCTGAAAATAATCTAGACGTCTGAAAGTGCACTCAGTCGCTCATGAATATTAAAATAATTTATTCTTTTCCAACTCAACATTATTGATTTTAAAAGAAATAGTTGTTATTTATTATTTCTTTTGGTATTTTTTTTGTGACTTGGATTCTAAATAAATCTGTCTATTTTCTCCTAAATTAGATTGAATTCATGTTAGATTTTCAGAATGTAATATGATTCATTTTCTGACAGAAAAAATAGTTTATTCAATTTACTTTTATAAATTATACTTTCTGTTTCCAATTCATTCTCATATTCTTTTATTTTTCCTTAAGATGAAATTTGACACTTTATTTGAATGTAAATGATCCAAAAATTCTCAATTGCTATGTTCAGTAACTATCTTGGCTGTTAATTTGTTATCTTATGTGTCAACTCTTTGTGTAGATTGACAATTCTTAAATTTTTATGGATCAAGGTGAAGAGAATTGTACAATGTAATAAAACAGAAACACATTTGTAGATGATGTTGCTATTATCACTGTTCCACTTGGAGTTCTCAAAGCAAATCTGATAGACTTCGAGCCTAAGCTTCTAGAATGGAAACTCTTTGCCATTTCTGATCTCGACGTCAACATTGAAAATAAGATTATTCTTCACTTTAACAATGTATTATGGCCCAACGTGGAAGTGTTAGGTCTCATGGCACAGACATTTTATGCCTATGCTTACTTCCTAAATCTTCACAAAGCTACAGGACATACTGTTCTTGTGTACATGACTGTTGAAAGATTTACTTATGATACAGAAAAACTTTTCGAAGAAGAAGCGGTTGACTTTGTGATGTCGCGGTTGAGGAAAATGGTACCAGACTCCACAGATTCGGTTTGTTTCTTCACTTTCATCTTATGTGTCTCTCGGTAGTTCAATTCTCAAAATATCAAAATTGAACTTTGGTCCATATCTTATAGATTCAACATTTAGTTTCGTGTTGGAGTACTGATCTAGATTCTATCGGGGCCTATTCTTATAATTTATTTAGGAAACCTAGCTACCAATCTGTATGAAAGATTCTATGCTTCTGTTGACAATTTGTACTTTGCCGGTGAAGCCGCAAGCGCTTATCACTCTGGATCTATCCATGAAGCCTATACCTCTGGAATAATGACGGCTGAAGTTTGTGAAAGAAGTCTATCGGTGCAGCATGCCGTATCAAAGCTCGCAATGAGGGAGAATTTGATAGAAGCCATGTTTCCTCTTCAAATTTCTAGGATGTAAAAGTAAATTTTTCTTAAACTCTTGGGCCCTTTTTAGATATCTTGGCGTGCAGTAAATTTGTACCCGAGGTTTATGGTTATTAGTATGTTATAAGTTGTGTTCTATTTAATCACTCTCTCTTAGTCCATTTCTTCTCTCTGCCTTGATTTCCTTGCAGCTACTAAGGTGCGTATTTTACACTCCCAATTATTGCCATGTAATTTTGATCAAGGAAAAAAATTACAAGACGAAACTCAAATTTAATTTTGGTCAAAAACTAAAGATTGGAATCATTACAATAAGATCCTTTTAATTTATTTATTAAAAAGACGTCTCATCTCATCCGTCCTTCATCCATGTAAAATTACATAGATATCCTCAAATATACTATTCAATCAGATTTTATTTTTTAACAGGTCGATTTCAAATTTAAATTGTGAATCGATCGAGCGATTTGATCTGTTTATATTATAGTAATTACGATTTTTTTAATTAACAATTTCGATTGTAACAATTAGAATTCGTAATTGCTATACAATATGAACTTGATTTATTCTCTTAATATTTACATTATAATAATTATAAAATTATATTTACTATAATACAGATTTATTCTCTTCAAAAACATTCATATTATATTCACTATAATTTTATAATTACTATCACACGATCTTATTACTTATTGTGCAATTGTCTTTTTAATAAAAAAATAAAGAGGAATACCCTTTTAACAACAAATAAATGCTCTTGTAAATTTTGCTCTTTTTTTTTTTTAATACAGTTTGAGAAGGTTGACGCGTAGAATATTTATTCTATTGTCCCACTTTAGACGAAATTTCTTACTTTCTTAATATACTATGGTTTTCCATATCAATCAATCCATAATAAACTAATAAAAATAAAAATAAAATCAAACCGACTATCTGACAAGTGAGAACTGACAAATTAGAAAGCCGGCAATTAGATTGATTGCCTGCATTTTAATTATTCTTACGCATGCAATCCATAGTTTTTAGGTGTGCAGCTCTACCAAGTCATTGACTTCCATAGTTTTTAGGTGTGCAGCAGCTCAGAGAACTAGTCAATAAAGATTTATCATTAAGATTAAATTTTTTTATAATAATTTATCAATTGACCAAATATTTTAATTAATATTATTATAAATTATATCTATGAATAAATCATAAATGAAAAAGTTTTATTTTTTCCATTTTTTTTCTTATTTGGTTACCTTTCTTTAATAGGGTACCAGAGCCATGATTTTTCTTCGTCATTTTATATTAATTTTATTTCTATCACCGCCGTGCATATTTTGATTTATCGATTATAACCTATATGGTAATAATTATAAAATCATAATTATTATACTATAGATTTGGTATATTTATTTAATATTTATATTATAATAATTATAAATAATTATAAAATTATAATTATTATACTAATATTTATTTTGTTAAATAATATTCATATTACAATAGTTATAATTTCATAACTATTACCATATGAGTTTATTTTGTTTACACAACTAGTTGACTAGGTTAGGATTTAAACTTAAAATCGCTCCCGGGGCATAGGTGAGTTGGTTACACGCAACAGACTTGCAGAAGAGGACAAGGGTTCAAATCGTAATACCCTCCTGCGTCGTAATCAACTGCACTTTCTCGTTTTACCTCCTCACATATGGTCGTGGGGTCAACCGTGTGGGGCCGCTAAGGTGGCGGATCCAGCTTTTGCAGAAGGATTTAAACTTAAAATCGATCTATCAAAATATCAAAATTAGCTGATGAAGATATTTATGTAATTTTACAAGAGAGACGGATGGGATCAAACGACCTTGGATAAAAAAATTAAAGAGGAATGCCTCTTTAACTATTTAAAAAACAGAATCTTTATTTGCCCATAATTTTTTAAATAGGATTTAAGTAAGTTGACTTTTAAAATATTTATTCAATTGATACACTTGGGTTAAATTTCTTATTTTTCTAATATATTATGGATTCTCATATTAATCCATCATTGATTCATAATTAAATAATAATGATAGGGAAGCAAGTTGAGATTTCTTATGTAGCATAATTTTGACTCAGTCCATCCTCTTTCGATGTATAATTTTGACTCGGTCAATATAAGACGTACTCCACTTAGTTTAGTTAATCAATCTACATCCTCTTTCGATTAGATTTAAAGGGAATGCTCATGATAGAGAGATAAGTAGAGGTATCCTACCTTGACTCATTGATATAGACTCCACATAACGTGTTCTTGACTTAGTCAACATGAGTTTCATGTGGTACGTTTTTAACTCTGTCGACGGAGGCTTAAGTTAGTTAAAATCCCACATTTATGTTTAAGGTTGGTCAGACCCAACGGGAGTTCGAGGATATTCGGTGAGAGCTTGGTAATTTTCATTAAGAGCTTGATAGCACTTACCAAGAACTCAACAACATTCATGAAGCTAAGAGCTCGGTGGTATTTGAAGCTCTTCTTCGATCGAGTTCAGTAAAAGTAAACTTAAGTCTGAATCATTATAAAATCCTTCAGTTACCAACGGAGGTAAAGTAAGGAGGCTTCAGTTATAATATTTAAGAGAGAACGGAATTATACTTCAGTAAAAAATAAAATCCTTCATCCTGTACAATCGATTTGACGAGAAGGTAAATCAGGGAAATGGAGTTATACAATCGATCTTACGCATGCAAGCACATTTTTTTTAGTTTTTTGGGTGCGGCGTGCGCAGCACGCTGCCGGCAAGTCATTATCATGCCAACTACGATGACAAACAGAGAACCCAGTAATTCTCCGTGTGAAGGCTCAGAATCCGAAGAGCATCCATCAATTATTTAATTTGCCTCCTTCCCGTCTCCACAAATGACGATGTCCCCAGACTTCCTCTCTCACTAGAAAGACTGAAAGATAGATCCCAACAATGGCGATGATCCCCGACTTCCTTGTCACTACATACCTCACAAAACTAGCAGATTTCGTTGAGGGAGAGATCTGCAAAGTCATTGATTAAACTCTTTTGAAATTGAAAACCAATTAAGATCAAATTTAGATTCCTCATGCTTCAAAATTTCGTGATTCTGATTTTTTTTAAAATTAAAATAACTTGATGGAAGTTAAGAGAGTTTTCATAAGAGTATATTGAAAAAACAGTAAGAGAAAAACAAAATATGAGATGTGATGTAAGAAATTAAAATTTATTACTGCACCATGTTTCTCATCCCAGTCACTTGAACACTATTATGTTTGAATCCTTCGATCGCGAGTTCAGTAAAGTTAAGTCATTAGAATACACCTATTGAATAGCAAATGGGAGTCGGTCCAGTTCAACAAAGGGAAGTGCATGAATTATGAAAAGAGGAGGTGGTTACAAATTAAACAGAGATAAAGAGGAGATAAAATAGTGAGTTGGTTACAATAGAACAGAATTATATATAGAAGTGGATAAGATTTCGAATTTCAATGAAGCTGAGACAATGCCCTCCTCCGTCGTAGTCAACTGCAACTTTTCAATGTACCCTTGATGGTCATGAGACCGACCGTGTGGAATCATTGGGGTGAAGAAGGTTTCAATTATCATAATTATGAGAGAATGAAGTTATACAGACAGTCCTAGGAATACTATTGCCGTCTAAAACAAGGACGCTAAAGATAGGAATCGAGACAAGAGGAACGTCTCTTCTTCTTCGTTTTCTCTATAAGGTAATTACTCTATCAGAAATGATATCTCCAATTTATCAATCATCTCTATTTGGACTACATTTCCCGTTTTATTTTTCCGTTTTCTTTTCTGAATCTGACTTCAATATCGAAAAAGTCACATCATCAAAATGTGACTCGACCACTTTTCAATCTTCGCAATCTACTTCAAAAAGGAATCAAGGTGCTCGATTTTAATAGCAATTCATGTGGCCCAAGTTTCATCCATCCCTCGATCATATATCTCAAAGAACAAATACAAATAAAAGTAAAATCCAGAGCAGAGCGGTCGGCCCAATTAGAAGGCAGAGGAGGATTAGATTAATATAATGGGCTAGCTAGCTACATAATTTTAATTACTCTTACGCATGCAAGCACATTTTTTATTTTTTGAGTGCGCCGTCCGCAGCACGCTGCCCACATGGAGGAGTCATTTTTTAATTACTCCATGTGAATGCTCTGAATCCGAAGACCATCCATCAATTATTTATTTGCCTCCACAAATGACAGACGATGCTCCCAGACTTCCTTTCTCGATCACTAGATAAATAGATACCTCACAAAACTCCCGTCAATCAATTGTTTGCCTCCTTCCTTTCAGTCTCCACAAATGGCGATGATCCCCGACTTCCTTGTCACTAGATACCTCACAAAACTAGCAGATTTCGTTGAGGGAGAGATCTGCAAAGTGCTCGGTGTGAAGGAGGAGATCAAAAGGTTCCAGAGGAGATTGGAAAGGCTCAGTCCTTTCCTTCAGGATGCCGAGCAGAAGAGGCATCAAGACGCTGGCGTGAATGCTTGGCTGAGGGACCTGAAAGAAGTAGTCTACGACGCCGAAGACATCATCGATCTCTACACGCTTCCAGGTGGCGACAAGTTACTGAGCATTCATCCGTCCTCTTCATCTTCTTCTTCGTATGCAGTAAGCTCTCCCTTCGCACTTCTTGCTTCTTGCTTTGCGTGTACCAAGTCCCGTCATGAGATTGCTGTGAGTTTTGAAAGACTTAATGATAGACTGAAAGAGATTAAAGATGATCACAAAATAATAGCAAGCTTAGGGTCCTTAACCAGTCGTCAATGGCTGCCGCAAGAGCATCAAACAAGATCTCGCCGGACCACTTCTTTGGAGGTTAAGGCTGACATCGTAGGGGCAGGGATCGAAGATGCTGCACAGACTCTCATTAGCATGATACTCAAGCATGATCATAAACAGAATGATGTGTTTGGGATCGTTGGCATGGGTGGGATGGGCAAGACCACTCTGGCTCATAAAATTTTTCACGACGAACGAATCAAGAATGATTTTCCAACATGTATATGGATCCATGTGTCCAGGAATTACACAGAGATAGAGCTACTCAAGAAAATGCTGAAGCAAGCAAAAGGGAGTGATGATGGAGGTCAAAGCATAGAAGAACTTGAATCCAATGTTGCTGGTGCTCTGGTCAACAGATTCTTCATCGTGCTTGATGATGTTTGGAGTGTAAATGTGTGGACAGATGTGCTGAGGAATCCCATTCTAAATGCAAAATTCAATGGCATAATCTTAGTCACTAGTAGACATGAAAAGGTGATGAAGTACATGGGAGCCGCTTACATCCACCATGTCCAGAGGATGAACGAAGATGTTGGATTAGAATTGTTTCGCAAGGTCGTATTCAAGGACGAGGAGAACGAGAACCGTGAACTGGATGAAATGGCGATTAAAATCGTTCGCAAATGCGATGGGCTTCCTTTGGCAATCAAGGCGATCGCAGGAATGCTGATTCCGAAGGAAAGGACCAGGAGAGCGTGGGAAAGAGTCCTAAAAAGTGATTTATGGAGAATGCGAGACAATGAGGATGAAGTGCCAAGAGCTTTGTACTTGAGCTATGAGGATTTGTCATCCGTTCTCAAGCAGTGTTTCCTCCACTGTGCTTCTTACATTGGCATATCATCTAGAACTGATCTCGTCCCGCTTTGGATTGCTGAAGGCTTGATCCACGTGCCAAATGGTGAACCGATGGAAGAGTTGGCTGAGGATTACTTGGACCTTGATCGGACGAAGATACATGAGCTACCTGAATCCATAGGGCGTCTGGCGAACCTGCAGACTTTGAACATCGCTGGGTGCAAATCGCTGCGCAGCCTTCCCAAGGCCATCACGAGCTTGGGTATGCTCAGGTGTCTGCGAGCCACACAAACACCGTTGACTCATTTGCCCAGAGGAATGGGAAGGTTGACCGACCTTAATCACATCGGAGGATTCGTCGTCGGCCATGGTGATTCGTCGAGCAACGCAGACGACGGATGTGACTTGGAAGAGCTGCAGTCTCTATCCAAGCTCAGATATCTGAGCGTTCATAAACTGGAAAGGGCAACAATGGCCGGAGCCTCGGTGCTGGCGAACAAACCACTGCTCAGCCATCTGATTTTGTCATGGACGAATCGAGAACAGAGAGATGACGGCGAAAAAGAAGCGGCTGAGAAGACATGCAGCGGACTGCTTCCTCCGTCGAGCCTGGAGGATCTTCGTCTCTACAACTTCCCGGGCAGGCGATTTCCCAACTGGATGATGTCGACGTCGGCGGGGGCTTCCTTTCCTCACCTTGAATTCCTGACGCTCCACGATTTCCGCTGCTGCACTGAGCTCCCGCCGCTGGGGCAGCTGCCTCGGCTGAAATTACTGGCCATCAAAGGAGCGTCGGCGGTAAGAAAGGTCGGGACTGAGTTTCTCGGCGCCGGTTCCCCTGGAGCCGTGGCATTCCCGAGGCTCGAGTTGCTGCAATTCACGGATATGCAAAATTGGGAAGAGTGGACGTTGTCTGCTGCGTCCGAAGAGGTCGGAGAAAATCAACAAAGTAGCCTGAAGCTGTTTCCCAGATTGAATCAGTGTGAATTTACGGCCTGCCCAAAGCTCAGAGGTCTTCCGGAGAGCATCTACTGTGCCGCCAAGCTGAAGAGCGTCTTCGTTTCTACCAGCGATCAGTTGAGTGAGGTTGAATTCAGAAAGCGAGAGACTATGGAAATGGACGATTGCCCTGTTTTGATCCTGGAACGGGACTCGACTGAGCTCCCACAATGGCTTTTGGATCGTATCAACAGGGAAAGGGACGACAAGAACAATGTGTTGCCTTCCCGTACGGTCATCATAGTGAAGGCAGATCAAATCATCGTTCAACAAAATCGACAAGTAGACGCCGTTTAAGCTCGAGTGTTCAAGCTCTTTGATTACTTTTTGCGCAATTAACATTTAAATTAAATGTACTTGTAATTTAAATTAAATTTTGAAAGACAACTATGTACATGGATTGATCATTTGCATGATTGAAAAGTTAATTCACATGGTTAAAATGATGGAATCAGCATAATCAATGTCTAGCAAAGTTCATTTACAGATGCAAGTTCAGAAATGGGTTTCTTTGGTTGTGGATGTCCAAATTTCCTTTTCACTGATTTTTATCCACTCTTTACAGTAGACACAAGTAATACTGTTCTTTCTTTGAATTCTTGGCACTGCTAGTGAAATATATACTAGGCAAATAAAGAAGCATCACATCTTGGGGTCACTGTGCATTTGCCTGTAAAACTTATGATTATGTTATTGAATGAATATAAAAGCTCTCTTTTCTTCTGGTATGGTAAATTTGATAAGAAACAGAAGAGAGAAAGTTGAGTGTGCACATTTATTATGAGATCTTCTCATGGGCATGCTTTAGTGAACATAAACCTGATTAGACATAGGTCAAAAAGCTTGAAATGATCACAAGGTTAGACCATGCTGGAGTTTAGTGATGACATATGGAACCCACTCACAAATTTTGCTCCACCCAAATTGAAATCCTCTTGGACTCATATCTGAATATGCATCCGATGATATAGAAAAACTTTTCGATGAAGAAGTTGTTGACTTTGTAGTGTTGCAGTTGAGGATGATGGTACCAGATGCAACAAATCTGATTTGTTTCTTTGCTTTCATCTTATGTGTCTCTCCGTAGTTTAATTCTCAAAACATTAAAACTAGATACCTCAGCCTCCACAAATGGCGATGATCCTAGACTTCCTTGTCACTAGATACCTCACAAAACTAGCAGATTTCGTTAAGGGAGAGATCTGCAAAGTGCTCGGTGTGAAGGAGATCAAACGGTTCCAAAGGAGATTGCAAAGGCTCAGTCCCTTCCTTCAGGATGCCGGCCAGAAGAGGCATCAAGACGCTCGCGTCAATGCTTGGCTGAGGGACCTGAAAGAAATAGTCTACGACGCCGAAGACATCATCGATCTCTGCACGCTTCCAGACGGCGACAAGTTACTGAGCATTCGACCGTCCTCATCTTCTTCGTCTGCAGTAAGCTCTCCCTTCGCTCTTCTTGCTTCTTGCTTTGCGTGCACCAAGTCCCGTCATGAGATTGCTGTGAGTTTTGAAAGACTTAATGATAGA
>JBBMKF010000034.1:6689768-6714272 GCA_037834155.1 Curcuma caesia | reverse complement strand
TGTAACAATCACTACAATTGTTTCCTCAACCTTTCTTACCGTCAAATGTGTTACACAACATGTGGTGTTCCACAAGTATAGTTCTCATTGTGGTACGTCTCGTTACCCACTCTTTGTCGAAGTATCATCAACCTTGGCATCTCCAACAATACCTACATAGCATTTGTGGCTGTCCTAGTTAGTGCTATCAAACGGACCAATCTATGACGGGATGTGTCAACTCGTAAAAAATTCATCGTATGGTGGGGCGGGGTGTGTCGAGTTGAAAACTTTTCAATCACTACAGGTTAGGCAGGCCAACCCATAGGTCTATCAAAAAATATTAAAATTTTTAAGTTTAAAACTATAAACGGATCAAATTAAAATTTTTAAATTGGATTACTATTTAGATGGACAAGCCCATTAGATTATTAAATTTTCTCTTTTAATTTTAAAATTTAAAGAAAAAAATAAATTGTTTTAACTCGTAGGTTGATCCACGCAGATCGTGGATTGATGCACGCGAGTTGTGGGTCGATCTATGGGGGTTGCCATCCTACGCGAGTTGATCCATCTTAAAATGGATTATAAAATTTTAATCTAATCCACTTAAATTGTTTGACGGAATAGACTAATCTGACGGATCTAATTCAAATTGATAGCTCTAGTCCTAGTGTTCTCGAAGATTACACTCTTATGAGTTTTGAAATTTAAAGTAAGAACCAAATTTAGTTTGACCTTAATATAACTTGGATTAAACGATTGATATGACTCAATTTATGTATGAAGAATTCTATCGTAAGATTGGATTGATCATTTTTTAAATTAATTAACACATAAAAATTGAATACTTGAATTATTAAAAAAAAATTATCTACATCATAAATAAATAATGAGAGCTGCTTTTCCCACTCTCTGACACCGCACCCCCTCCCACTTCCTCTCTCTCCCATTCTAATGACATTTCTATCCTTTTCTTTTTATTTATTTATTTTTTATTTTTTTAAAATTTTATTTAGTTTTATTTTTAATTAATTTTATTTAAAAATAGCTCTAATATATTTTTAATTTTATTTAGTTTTATTTTTTAATTAATTTAATTTATTATTTTTCTAATCAATAAGATATAATTTAAAAACTAAATAAATTTTGATATGTTAAAATTAATTTTAATTATTTTTAATTTAGTTTTATTTTTAATTTATTTTATTTAAAAATAACTTTCCTATATTTTTAATTTTATTTAATTTTATTTTTTAATTAATTTAATTTATTATTTTTCTAATCAATACGATATAATTTAAAAACTAAATAAATTTAAAAACTAAATAATTTAATTTATATAACAAGATTTTATATGTTAAAAATTATATAAAATAAAAAAATAAAAAAATTTGATAAAAAATAAACAAAATTGATTAAAGAAAAATAAATAAATAAAATTAAAAAAATAATAAACAAAATTAATTTAAAAATAAAACTAAATAAAAATTTAATAAAAATAAAAAATATATATATATAAGTATTAATGAAAAAATAATAAATAAAATTAATTAAAAAATAAAACTAAATAAAAATTAATTAAAATTAAAATATATATATATAAGTAAAATAAAATACAAAATAAAGAAAAAGGGTAAAAATGTAATTTAAACAGGAGAGAGAGAGAGAGAGAGAGGAGGGGAGGGGGGTGCGGTTTAAGGCGGGTGGGAAAAGCATCGCTCTTATCTAAATATTTATAAGCAGGATGGCATTGTACTCGGTTTGTAAATTTTATTTTTAATTTTTTTCATTTAAATATATAAAAATATAATAATGTGTAGATTTTTGAAATAATTTCAGAGATTGAAGGAAACATATGTAAAAGACTGTTATTAACAAATTTAATAAAAATAAAATATAAGACGCACTCTAATTATTGACTCAATGGGCTATATATTGACTCGAAATCTCTTGCTCGGCCCAATTTATGGTGGCCAAAAATTTTTTATTATTAAAAAATAATAACTTCTAATCGTAAAAATCAAAAGGTTCAACATTCCTCCAAAAATATTTTTCACTAGAACTTTTAATCAAAACAGCTTTAAAATTCTAAGCATATGTTTTAAAAGCAAATAGACAAATTCCAAGTTATATGGTTGGAAGAATTAGAAATTAATAAAAAATATATTAAAGCATATCATAAAAATAATCTAACTGATATTGCAAGTGATACAAATCTATGTGAAGCTGAAGGGATCTTATAAGGGCATCCAATAGGGGATATTTGAAAAAATATCTCCATATACCATATCCCCTATTGGAGGGGGATATTTGAGAGATGAATAGAAATCACCAAGCAAAGAGTTTTGCCCGGTGTTTCCTTCTTTTTTTATAAAAATTAATAAAATAAATGTTTTAATGGTTTAAATTAAATAAAAGAAAAGTATTGAAGAAATAGATAGTGATAATAAGTGAAACCCATAAATATTTAGTTTGTGGTATATTTAATTGTGAAAGGTGGGATATTTGAGGAAGAAGATATTTGATTGATGATGTAGACATAGAGACCACAAATATTAAAATGAAATATTTAATGATATTGTGGACGCCCTAAACGACCCTAAATAGTCAAAACAAACACAACCTGCTAAAGATATATCATGTATAATGCAACCGCTGGATGACATTTTCTTCAGTGACATCCACATGATTCGAGCACAAGTTCATGACAATTTCTGTAACAAAGTTGCAATATTTACATTTGCGCAGAAACTATAAGCTAAATTGACAACATTTGAAAAGCAAAAAAAGAAAAGCAAAAAGCCAAATGAATTATAAACATTTGTGATTCACTTCTTCTGTTGCTTTACCCTTATCTGTAATCTGATCTAAAACACAAGGAATCCCAGTGCATTATGTTACCGCAATTACTATGTCTTTCATGTTGCTTTCGCTTTAGAAGATGTACCGACAAAAACACAAATATGAAGAAAATAGTCGAGATTCTTCAGGTTATTGACCACCCAAGCAAATGTAAACTCAATTTACAAAAAGAAATTTGATTTCTGCATACTCTAACATTCATATAAGAGCATTACTTTGTAAAAACGGAAGATAACAGCGAATAGCACACGAAGGAAGCCCAAAACGGTTTCGAAGAAAAAAAATGGTTAAGTACAAGTTAGAAATGCCGGTCTAAGTTTCCAATTCGCAGCATCATGTGCTATGCTTGTTCCAGAGACAAATAAAGCTGCTCCAGAATTTCACTATTCATCATCCTCGTCCTGGTTTAAAGCAAGACAATAACTAAAGATTCAATACAGTTTTATTCGAATTTTCAATTGGGAACAATTACAGAGCAAGCTTTGAATGATCACAAACCTCCTCGCTTCCCTCACCATCCTCCTCGTCATGCGCATCGGATTTGGATTTGTCAGACTGATCTTCATCAGCGATATCAGCCTGGCGACCCCGAAGACTACCGCCTTCAGCCTATTTGATCATTATGGATTAGTTGATTGAATATTGGACTAATACACAAGTTAAATAGAAAGGCATACTTGGTTCTTGTTGTATGTTGTTATCTTCTTAGTGTACTCTGTCTTCAATTTCGCAGCCTTGTCGACAAAGGGAGCCTTATCCTGTAATGCAAGCAGAATTTTGCAATTTAGATCGAAGTTAATTGAAACATTAAATCGTATCAAATGGGGGAACACGAATTGCTAAGAACTACTTACGTCTTCAGACATTGACTTCCACTTATCACCACCAGCTTTGCCGACCTATTAACATCAAATTTAATTGATTCTGAATCACTTTTTTGAAAAGCAAAAAATTAGAAATAGTAACGTATGGATCTTAGACAGCACAGAGACGAATCTTACCACAGAGACAGATTTATTATTCGGGTGCTGTTCTTTGAAGGTTTTCCTGAACCCTTCCCTGGCAATCCAAACATGAATCAGCACGGCGATCAAGCCATAAAAAGGCATACAATGATCTAAAAACCAATAAAACAGGAGAACTCACATGAAGACAAAGAAGGCGCTAGGGGGCCTCTTAGGCTTGTTAGGATCCTTCTTGGCCTTGGTCATCTTCGGCATCTTACTTGCACGCTCCGATCCCTTCCTAACAGCGAGCCTTCAGATGTTTTAAAAAAAAAACAAAAATATCAGATCACACATCCCGGAAGCTACGGATCACTGCTAATCGTAAACACTAAAAAGCCAAAGATCGACAGATCGACCAAAAAAAACAAAGCGACAAAAAATCAGGAGGAAGCATGCTCACTTGCTGTCGGCTTTCTTCGCGCCATCAGCCTTCGTTTTCCCCTGTTTCATGGCGAGACCTACAACAAACCCGATCAGATAAACCATCTATTCACAAAACACGATCGAGAAGGGAAGAATCATACCTCCAAACGGATTCGCAGTGACGGCCGATCGGGAAGAAGCAGGATGACGCTGTGCAAGGAAGACTTGCGGAAGAAGAAGCGCTAATAAAGGTCTAGCGGCGGAGCGAATTGTGCTAAAACTGGGAAACGCGATCTGACGGCTGAGATGGCAGGATGCCCGTTTTGGAGGGTGCTTTCTCACCGTACACATCAGCGATCCATGTGATCGCCTCCGATTGGCGTGTAAGATAATTTGATAGCGGTGGTAGCCGTTGGACCGTTTTGCAAGGAAATTCGTCTTGCAGCGTCGTTAAAATTAAACACTCAAATATTAAATTTACGAATTATAAATTTTGAAATTTCAAAAACTATATCCAAACTCACGTGAAACACGTGCGAGCCGCCGACCGGAATCATTGGATCTCCAGACCAGCAAGTCTTCTTCGCACGGTACTTCACGGCAAGTATCTCCACGTCAATAAAAGAATTGGAATGACGCGGAAACACAGCTTTTGGGCATTAAATAATTAGTTTATTCTCTAAAATAAACCAATATTATTAATTTCCGCAGACAATGCATGGAAAATACAGTTGTCAAGATTCTCACAATCAAACAAGTATAAATATATTATTTCTTTCCATAACTCGACAATAGTTACACCGAAATAAATGAAAGAATTGTCCTTTCGTTTAAAACTATGTAATTTTGAAGGAAAAAGCAAAAAGAATTTTTAGTTCTGCCATGGCATTCTGTATTGCCCCAGACGATTCACTGTTCCGAACCATTTCTGAGTTGTGTCTCGAAGCAAAGTATCGTTGGCCTCGCAAAACATATTGGCCCAGTTAGATGGTTCGATCGCCTCAAAACCTAGGCCGGGCACTCGGTCCCGCGAGCCTAGGCTTGTCGATTGCTTCCAATCGGCCACGTAGGTTGACACGCGCCTTCGAAACTTGATCTTGAACTCGCTCCAAGCTTGGTACTTGTAGTGGTTGACTCTGGCTTCGGCGAGTGTCAAAAATTTCGTCTCGCGATCATCTTTTAGCCCGAAATGGTGGATTGAGTTGATCAGCGAGTGGTTGATGGCGTCGAGTCGCACAAACGACTTGTGTCGTTCCTCGATTTGGCGACGACAAGTGTACCCTTGGGTCACGCCGCCTTCAGGGTGCCTACGGTGCCCCGATGGTCCGAACTCGAGACATCGAATGGAGACTTGACCGACTTCTGGTGGGGCGACGAGGAGTGAGTCGATCAAGGACCGGTTGGGTTTGTCAAAATCGACCCAAGCTGGGGCGAAGACAAATTCATCCACGTCGATGAAGGCCATCCAGTCGCACTCGTCCTGATTCGAGACGGCACAATGAGAGAAACCCGCCTCCTGGGTCTTGGGCCAGGGCCAGGTCCGGACCACCACGTCGAACCCCACGGATCCGAGGCGGCTCACAACCGGCTCGAGCTCGTCCTCGCTCGCATTGTCGTAGAGGAAAAAACGCTCGACGCCGACGCCGGCGTGGTATGCCACCCACTCGGGGAGGAACTTGGCGGCGTTGAACACCATCGTGCAGGCGCAGACGGCCACGCGGCCGCGGGATGGCGGCCGGTCCCGGAGCGACGGGCTTCGGTACTCCGCCACCGTGGCGATCGGCGCCGCCTCTGGCGCGACGGCTAGGGAAACGCGAAGCGGTTGGAGAAGAGGCACGGAGGGGTGGGGACAGCGGAAGACCTCTTGGGAGGACGACGTGGCGGGCGTCGCAGCGAGAGCGGGGCCTCCGGATGCAGGAATGAAGACGCACTTTATGTCAGCGGCGGAGCGGATGGAGTCTTTACGGCGGTTGATGCCCTTAGCGAAGACGATGACGTCGTCGTCGGTGGAGAAGGATTGATAAGCCACTGACATCGACCACCGGATCATCTCCCGAGGAGCGAAATCGAAGTCGTGGCCGGCAGCGGCATAGTCGGCGGAAAGGCGAGGAGCATAGAAGGGTCGGAGACGACGGAGGCGGCGAGGCAGGGCGCATCGGAAGGCGGAGGCACCGGCGGGACGGGCGGGGGAAGCGGCGCCGGTGTGGAAGAGGCAGAAAAGGCTTCCCTCGGCGGTGGAGATGGAGGAGGAGGAGGAATCGGGAGGAAGGAGGAGAAGGACTTCCCAATCAGGAAGGAGGATGGCGTCGAGGGGTGGCGGCGGGGAACCCAGGAGCTCACGGGTGGCGAGCGATGTATGAGGGCGGCGGAGGGCGGCGGAGTTGAGGGCGGCGGAGGGGAGGAATTCCCGGGATACGTGGAAGAAGACGGAAGCAGTGAAGAAGAGAAAGACGCCGATAAAGAGCAGCGAGATCGCCGGCCTCCGCCGCATGGTTCGATTTGGGAGCCGTGGAGGAGAAGGGAAGGATTAAGAACAAAGGGATGGGGGAGGAGTCGTGGTCTGTGGGAGACGCGGTCGAGGAGAGACGAAGATTTATATATTTTTTCCCCCTGTCTTCGACCCAGAGAACTTGGGAATGGGTCCCACCCTCTCGGTGGTGATGCATCCGAGTACACTTTCGAGGAAGCACTAAGCCGGTGCCAAACGCTGGCTCTCGCAAAATAAAAGGTCGATGGTTTTAGTTTTTGTTATCTCCAAAGTCTTATCCGTCTAGTAATTGGTCTCCAAACGTGGGTCCCACATTTAGCCCGCCTTATGAAACGAGAGTATGGATTTGGGTAAGTAAATTGACAGTAGTTTAGGGCAACGAAAAGATAATATTCCTCAATTAAGGAACATTTATTGGTTATGAATAATAAATTATTATTAATTGTATAGTAGTGGTAATGAGATAAAATAATATTATTTTTATTAACTATTTTACTAAATTAGAATGAGAAAATATAATGAAGAAACTAATTATTCATATCAAAAATAAAAAATCCTATTTTCCATACCTTTTATAAATGTTTATTTTAAATATAGTTCGAATTCAGTGCACCAAACGTTGCACATCGCGGTTGTATCTCTCTTGTATTTTTCAATAAAACATTTTCTAGATTTTATTTTATTTTTCCGCTCTAGATTTTTTAGATCTTTTCGTAAAATATTTTTTTTTAATTTTCAATCAAGAAAATAAAAAATATTTGTTTCATTTTTATTTTTGTCAATTTTGAATTTTCAATCCAAATATGGCATGTAGGCCATATAATTTTGCAATGAAAAATGTAATAACTATAAACCCTAATTCTTAATATTAGAATGAGCCAAATTAGTAAATTCAAAGAAGGCAACCCCAACAAACATCTATTTCAATTTCATAGTATTCCAAATATACAATATATACATATATAATTTATGCTAAATTGATCGATTTAATGCCAAATTGGCAATTATTGAGCTTATATTTAAAGACGTTTGAAATTATGTTTGAGCGTCGATTATTTGTATTAAATATTATGTATAGGTTGGATTCTTTATAGCAAACAAGCGATTATAACATGTTTTTTTGTCAAATACTTGCATTTTTTAAAAAAAAATTAAACATCACTATAATTATAATATACATTAATAAAAATAATAATTAAAATCATTTCAACTATGATCAATATTATTGTAGCAGGTACTCTCTTTCTGTTTTCCTGTGAACTCCTTCCTTTTCTTCCGTTTAACGCTCGCTAGTCGCTTCTCCTCTTTCGTCCACTGCTTTCTCTTCCGTCCTCTTCTATTTGCGATTGCCCACAAAGAGCGGTCATATACCTAAACCTTAAACCCTAAAATTTCATTTTGAGCTTCGGCTTCCGGAAGAGATTGGAGATTGGAAAGTTCACCTTTTTATACCTCAATTTGCAATTTGAGACGCGATAAAGGTTTCTAGATCTTGGGGTAATTTCTTCTCCATATGTTCCTCTGCAGACTCGGTGGCTTGGTAAAGCACTACCACGGCCGCCACCAAGGTGTTCGACGATATTCGTCAATGAATTCAGTTCCGCTCTTTTACACGGGTTCCACGCGGTCGGACGAGCACGTCGAGCTCCCTAGGAGGCTACAGAGATCAGAGAGGAAGCCGCTCGTGACGGGCATAACCGAGCTCAAAAGGATAAAGAGGGCCGAGAGGAAAACGAAGCAAGAGGTGCGCGAGATCACGCTGCGGCCGCCCGACAATGGCCTTCTGGTCAGGAGTTTGGTTCCCGTGGCGCACGAGGTTTATCGCTCGTGGCAGGTGCTCTTCAAATGCGCTTCCAGGATTTTGGAGCAAGTCGATGTTCATGTGTGCAGGTATTCTGTAAATAAAGATGAGGGTTTTTGTGCTATCAAGTTTTAGATTTGCTTTCGAGGTTGTTGACTTGCTTGCAAATCGCTCGCAATGCTGCAGAGTGTGCGGAGAAGTTCATGTAGGAGGAGCTCCTCATCTGATACGCACTTGTGATGTTGCCGGAAGCATGCCCAGCAAAGAACACAGTTGGGTAAGAGGAGGGGCCGAGCATGTTCTTCCTTCGGTCGAGTCGTTCCATCTGTATGACAGATTGGGGAGGGCGGTCTCGCACGATGAGCGTCTAATGGTTGACAGAATTCCCGCCGTTGTAGAGCTATGCATCCAAGCAGGCGTGGATGTTCCAGAGTATCCAACAAAGAGAAGGATCTACCCTGTTTACAATGTTGCAGGAAAGTTGTTTGATTTCGAAAGGAAGTTTCCTCGTGATTATTCTAGCGGAAAAGACATACAACCACATGGTTTTTGGGAGAAAAAGAAGATGAACAACAACCAAAAGGAACGCGAAGCAGAGTCATTTGCATTTGCAGATGATGAACGAGGTTCGTTCTACTTATGTGTTTGTCAAAATGCCTTCCATAGTTTGGATCGTCGCATTGGCCATTTGCACATCAGATTCAGCATTTTGCTGTCTCATTGATTTTCCTGTGGTATTTCAGAGATCGCCACACGAGGCATGGAAGCATGGGAGAGGCTGCATTCCGGCGTTTCGGAGCTGATGAAGAAGTACCCGGCTCAAACATGCGGGTTCTGCTCGGAAGTCCAAGTGGGAACCAAGGGCCACCGGGCGCGGATCTGCCAAGCTTACAAGCACCAGATGCGAGACGGACAACACGCGTGGCAGGAGGCGACGGTGGACGATCTTGTGCCGCCGGTTTACGTCTGGCATGTTCCCGATCCCCGCAGCGGCACGCCGCTCGTGAATGAGCTGAAGAGGTACCTCGGAAAGTTGCCAGCCGCGGTGGAGCTGTTTGCTCAGGCTGGTGCCGGCGTCGGCGAGGCTTATAGAGGGATGATGAGAGAAGACGTGTGTGTGCCGGAATTGGACGAAGAGAGATTAGTGGTCTGAAACTTCTGCTAAATCCGCGTATTTTCGAATTTTTGTATTATTATTATTTTGTCATTTTATGCCAAATCAGTATCGAATTCAAATCGGACCGTTCGATTGGATTTAAAGGTTTATCGAATTCGATTTGAAGTTCATTTCCGCTTATCGTCGGTTGGATCCCTACCCCGCTCCGCTCTCCAGTTCTCTTCTCGCGTCGCCGTCGCCGTCGCCCCTCCGATCTCGCCTCCATCTCCTGGTTCTGCACCCTAGCCAGCGCGTTCGTACCTCCAGATCGAGCTTCCCTCGGCTTCGCCGTACCCAGGTACCCGTTTCCATTCGCCGATTGAAACATCCTTCGCAATGCTTCTAGTCTATTCAATCTCGGTGCTCGCTGTCTTTGGGGTCTACTATTATTTGTTTTTGCAATTGATTCGAACAGATCTTGTGTTCCTCTCTGGGTAGATGTGATGCTCCGACGATGTCGTGTAAGGACACGGATAGCTCCTGCCTATGTCCTACGGAATTTGGGTGCCAGATTTGTTAATGTAGGTATATCTACATTTTCTATTAAACTTGGTTGAAAATACTGATTACTGATTCTGGAGAGGTTGTGGTTGTATTAAGTGTCTGTAATATCGTAGCCATCGATGTTTCAGTTATTAGGAAATGACCCAAGTTATTGGTTTGAGCAGCCTCTAATGATCAAGTTTATTAAAATGGAGTGGCAGACTTCAATTTAAGGTGTTCGAGGCCAAAGCTTCAAGGATTTTGGGAGAAGACACCTATGTTGGGAAATTAAACATTGGCAACTGAAGTAGTTTGCACAATGGGGGAAAACTAGAATTCAATCTCATGACCTGGGAGATCTGATGTTTAGTTCTATTAGTAAACCATTTATTCCCTTAGCTTAAAATTTTAGGAAAAGGCTCAATGTACATAGACGTACTTTAGACATGCCTCTGTCAAAATAGTTTCAATAGTCATAACAAACATGACATGATGCCAACCATTCACGAAATCAATCTTGACTTAGGAGTCAAAGATGCACGATATATAGAAATTATACCAGTCAATATAGTATTCCCTGTGAGTTTATACTTTTTTTGACAACATGGAGAGAATCATTGTCATAAATGATATATAGGATCATTCAGTGAACTAGGGAAAAAAATGGGAATGGAAAAACTGGATTGGCACTTACTAAGTGTTGATGTTGCTTGCACTACATGTTGATGCAAATTTTCTTCCTTTCAACCTTTGTCTAACTGATTTTATTATGTTATCATTAAGTCAACAACTTTCATATATTTAAGATCCCCCACAATGGCTGTCTTAAGGACTCTATCACATGCTTTCTCTTAGTCAATTAAAATCATACACAAATTATCCTTCTATTCACTATGTTTCTCCATTAATTGTCTTTTTATTTAAATATTATTTTTTGTTGATTCCCCTAAAATATAACCAAATTTATTTCCGGAAATGTTTGTTTGATATCTTATTCTTCTTTCAAAAACTTTTTCCTCTAATCTTGTGCAAGCAAGATGAAATTTCTTATAGGTATTTGCATTCATTTTTTTTATAGGCATTTGCATTCTTTTCTTCTCTTTTCTTATAGGCATCTGCATTCTTAATATTTGAGAGGATGGTTCACTTATATTCATGCTCCTCAGTTAAGTTTCTATAACAATATATTCCTTCCATTGGAGTCACAATTACAGTGATGATTATTTTTCTATTTCCTGAAAGAGGACACAAATAATTGTCAACGAGGAAAGTGAGTGTCTGAACTAACTCTTCATTTCAGTTTTTCTTTTGTGTATAAAAAAATTAAATGCTAAAAGCTGTTACTTTTTTGCAAAGTAAAAGAATACAACACGAAATGAGGAGAGGGAAAACCGAATAAACCAAATATCAAGTCAGTGTATAGATTACAGAGTAGAGTTCGATGTAGTGATAATCTATTTTGCAACATGATTGAAAAAATAGGCATTGGCATTCAGCATTTCATTTGGGAAATACAAGCGTTGGCAATAGTGGATTATCATATTCTATTTATAAGATCGAGTATGTTCTCCCTGGAAATCCATGTGTTGGCTATTTACAATATGTATGCAGGTTTAGAAGTTTGAAGGTTTGCACGCTGAGAGAAACATGAAAATATCAAGAAAGAAATTTTTTCCTGAACCAAAAATATAGGTGTCCATTACTGTATTATTTACTTTAATTGTCATCTTTTTACAAGATACATACATAAGCAATTCTTTTAAAACTGGGTGCTAATGATGGCCTCTCAGTGTAAAGGCTGATGGTTGGATCATTACAAGCTTAGGATGTTGAGAAGAGTGACTCTATTTTGGATTAGTCTTCTAAACAAGCATTCTAATCCAGCTTCAATGTCCTCGATGTTCTGCAATGTCTGGCTTTCTAGCTTCTTCAACGTCCGGTGATTGGTATGCTCACGCTTCAAATCATCACAAGCTACTTTTCTCTTGTGCAATGCCTTTGAGATCAGTGACCATCTTCCGGTTTTTGGTTTGGGACTTCCCACGGTCAAGAAGTTGAAGATGGATTGGAGTAGAGAAAGAGTGATCTCTCTTGCTTCCTTCCATGTCGTTGTCACATGGTATAGATCATTGTGCACACAACATAAGACAAGTCTGTCATCCATCTGCTTCAGTAACTTGATGCAATTCTTGATACCTTGTTTGGCCTTCCTGTCTGAACAAATGGGAGAATGCAATTTACTCTGGCAAACTGTTTCTCCTCCCCTTCTATGGGCCATTTCAAGGTCTCTAATATACTCTTTTGCCAATATCATGCAATCCCTTATGGTGCCAAGCAAGTCCAACAGTCTGATGGAGATATCCAACTCTATTTCCACCCACCTGTTATGTCGGGTGTTGGAAAAGAGCTGGCTGCTGCTAGACAACTGAAGGAGCTCATCAATGCACTCATGCAAGCATGCAAGGGCTTGCAGTCCCTCACAAATCATTTGGGGTGTTAAATAGTATTCACCTGCAAAAGACTTGAGTTTCTGCAGTTGCTCTTGCACTTCGAGTATGATGGGGTGATTTCTTGATGGCATGCTGATGCACCGGACATGGGAAGGGTGAGTTGGGATCACAGGAGAATCAACCATATTTGCGATGTGAATTTGTGAAGCTTGCAATACAATGAGCTTAGGAGTAGAGAGAAGCAGGATGCCAAGATGAGAATGATTGTGGAGCTCTCCCTATTTATAGATCCATTGGAACAGATTGGAGGCAAATGGAATCTTTCCAGCTAAGACATACATGATATGTGAAGCATGGTGATTGGATCTTGTGTCCTTTTGGCTGAACAGGTCAATTTCTTTCCTCATTTTAAATCATTTTGCACCTATATATCTAAGTATGTCTTTGCCTTGTGATCGTACAACTTATGCCTGTATTCTATATATTACTGTCAATGAGATTAAAGGCATATCATTTAAGCAGGTCAGATTTGGAATCTCCAAGATGTTTTTGTATTTATAATTCTAAATTATAAGCTAATTTCTGATGTGCAGGTGCCCAGTGTCTGATTGTTAGGCTACATTTTGAAGACAGGATCAACCAATCAACTACATATCATTGCAAACTTATTACCTATATGGTGGCAAATAGGTTCAGTAACTAACCAAACATGAAAAGGAAAATAAATGCTTATTAGGTAGTCAAGCCATTGAGTTTGGGGAGTTTCATTTTCCTCGAGGATATTCCTTCTGTCTTTGCAAGTTTTGAAATCATATTTGCAATAATACGCGAAGTTGTAAAGAAGCAAATGAAATGCCTCAGTTTCATATGAGATGAGCAACTAAGGTTCTTTATTTATAATGAGGACAATATATTTCCAGTTACTTAGATTTGTTTGTTTAATCTTCCAAAACGGTATGTCTATAGTAGTCATAAGGATGCTGATAGATCTAATTTTCTGTGGAAAAGCATACAACTTAGATGATATACATGCTGAAACTTGAACATGGTCAATGTATCTCTTTCAAGATTCATAACTAGACAATTTAGCCACTACAAGGCATACAAACAATGACACAGACAAGCACATATTCGCATATTCCTACTCTAAGATAGAAATGACTGTTTGGAATCTTCTTACAGACCCAGTTACTGGAGCAGATTGATAGAATCTTTCAGCAATGAAGCACGGAATTTGGTCCCTGTACCATTTTTTTAACTAAACAGGTCAGATTTCTTTCCTTCTCAAACCCTTTCACAGTTCTATATATTAATGTGCTTGCCTCTATGGTAGAACGCATGATTATTATTTTATGTATTCATGATCATTATTTTATGTATTCCTGTCATCCTGTCGATTGTCTAAATGATGGACTAATCTCCGATGCACGGGTGTTATGTCTGCTAGTTAGGCCACACCTTGGAGATGATACCAAGAATCATTCAACTATGGATCACTTATTACCTGGATATGTTAGGGTACAGGTTCAGGATAGTATTAAAGAAGCTGAGAATGTTAAGAAGCAGAGACTCCAGTTTGGATTATTCTTTTAAACAACAACTCTAATCCTTCTTAATGCACTCGATCAGAAATAGTGTACTTTATTTAAGGGCAGCTACATTTATTTATTTTCTAATTATCTGCCAAAAAAAGTCTGGTTTCTGCAGTCTAGATTGTCTCCATAGCTCACTCCCAAAATGTCACAATATCTCTTGTAGAATCCTATCCGGTCCCTTGACGCAGCAGATTCAACAGTTCGATTGCCACACTCCACTCCTCCATCGATGATGTCGGTGATGGCACCATATCCGGCGATCTCTCCGGCCAACATGTCTCTTTCTGCCGACTGCCATCTTCCGATGATTATATCATCCGGCGACGATGACGGTCTGGAGGACAGTGGAGTCATCCGGAGCCAACTGGCCTTCTTCAAGGAGATGGTTACATCCAGAGCCAAATGCCTGTCTCTATTCTCCTGCTGCCATCTTCCGACCATCACATCATGGGGCGATGGTTTCGGGGACTGCGGAGTCATCCAGAACCAAATGGCCGTCTTGAAGGAGATGACCGGATCAGTCGCGACTAAGTCCGGGTTGGTGAGCAGGTCCACCCCGATGGCTCGCCCAGCTGCTCCATAATTGTAGTTGCTGCATAACGTCGGCGAATAAGTATATGATCAGCCACAGCATAATAATTAATACGAAAATGCTATGCTGCGTGCCCTGTGCTGTTTGACCCGTGCGCGACACCTGCGACCCACTGCCGCCCTCGCCGGGCCGTCCGGCCACCGTTGGCCTCTCCCTCAGGCGCGATCAACGCTCAGCTCGCTGACGCTTCGTCCAATGTTGGATTCCGGCTGAATAGTGGTCCGGCTGGAATCCGACATAATTTGGCCGGAAACAACTGCCTTCCACTGTGCGGACGTCGGTCCTTCTTCGGCCGATCTCCAATCACAATTTGACCGGAATCCGATTCGATCGCTGTTGATAGTGGCCGCGCCATGGCAGTGGCGTTATTGAGTCGGATTCTGGTTAAATCACAGTCGGAGACCGGACGAGGAAGGACCAATGTACGATGCCGGCCCTTCCTCAGTCGGTCTCCGATTGAATCGCGCAATCAGACTCCGATCCGATTGCCATCGACAATGGCTGTGCAGTGGAGGGTAGCTGTTCTGGCCAAATTATGTCGGATTCCGGCCATTATCCGTCGGATGAAGCGCCTACGAGTTGCGCGTCAATCGCACTCGAGGGAGAGGCCGATGGTGGTCGGACGGCATGGCAAAGGCGGCGGCACCGGGCGTGCAGGATATCAGTTCTCATAATTAATAAATTGAGTGAGTGCATACGTACTAGGAGATCTGCATGGGTCCCCGTCCGTAGTACTTCTCGCCGGCGGCGCATGGCCACTCTGCGCTGGGCACGCAGTAGTCCGGCGGACTCCCTTGTTCCCTATGGAAGCAGTAACCCCATGCGTACGGACCATCCGGGGCGCTAGCCCATCCTCCTGTTGAATTGTTTTCATTTTCCCCTAATTAATTGATTAATTAATTGCTAATATTGTTTGATTGATGGATGATCCATGGCCGTCTCCGGGATGAACTGACCGGTCGTTTCGTGCGATGTCTGCCCGAAGAAGGCCGCGAGCTCCCTCTTCCGGGCGGTGACGTCGCCGGTAGTCCCGAACCCGGGGAAGGACTCTGCGGCGGCGATGAACGCACGGTACGTGTAGAAGCCTCTGGCCGGGCAGTTGCGGTCGTCGCGGTGCAGCAGCATCCGGTTGTAGTCGGAGAGAGTTAACAGCCCGTCTAATTCCTGCGCGTGGCTGTGCGGCGGCGTCGGGAAGAAGATGAGCAAGACGAAGATGATGAAGAAGGGCTCCATGTGTGGCAGGGTTGTCGAGGAACCCTAGCTAGAACTACAAAATGTGCGTCATATTTCTCATGAGGAATTTTATCTGTTTTAAATCGAGTGTTTTGGAGTAAGTTTTGTCTTTAACATAAAAAAAACTTAATTCTATGTAGTTGAAAATATTTTTGGATATGTAAATTATGATGCATAATTTTGAAAATAAAACGAAATAAAACAAGTCTAAATTCTACTGCGCTTGCAGTCAGTCAGTCAAAGCCAGCGGTGGAAAAAACTTGGATTTTTTTTCAGTCTTTTCTTTATTAAAAGTCATGTGCCAATTCGTCATAATCTAATTCGAAGAATGCGTAAATCATGTGCCAGTTAACTTAATTGATAAGAGCCTTTGAAAATTATTAAATTTAAAATTCGTCATAATCTAATTACTATCTAGATGTGAGTGCGTAAAGATTTCCAAAAGTATATGTTTTTAGAAAAACAATCAACGTTCAAATTGTTTCTTTTTTAAAAGGAGTCAAACTTTTCACATTGAAGTAAAACATCCAATCGACACAAAGTCTAGGAGCATATGAAAACAAGAAAGAAGTCTAGGTCAAGAAGAAGAAAATGTAGATAGAAATTAAACATGTAACAGACGCAAAGTCCACTTGGCTTGTGAGTGTGCCTTGCTCAATGCCTTAATAATGGAAAAAGTTATGAAACGCCAACATTTTTCACTTTTTCCATTTTTAAAATTAGATAAATATATGTGTAATTATTTAATTTTAAAGAATTTTGCTTTTTTAATGGATGAGAATGGCATATCTTTAATCAATAAATATCAGGTAATTTTTCTTCTCAAAACCTTTTTAAGTGTCATTCAACCTCCCGTTACTTTTTTCCCTTCTTTATCATGCCGATCGAACAATAGACTTAGCTAGCAATCTATCTTTATACACATTTTAATCTGATTTTAACCAAATTAATTTGCTTCCAATCTTTCTCCATAAACTGATAAATAGAATGGTACTCACCCTTCAGAGACGGAGCTACATACACGAGAAATCATCCGCAAATAAGAACAGATTAATCATTTTCACATGACCGCCTTCGTTAATAACACAACCTGAATTAATTTCAGAAAAGATCGTCAGATCGAAAAACTAATGACAAACACTTGTTCCAGCAATCGAACATTGCATCAGTTGAACACACAAAAGAACGTGGCAGTATTTTCCGAGTCTTACACGTCTATTTATTTGCTAAAGATTGCAGCGAAATAAAGAAGCTGGATCCACCGCATCCGCAATCTGGATCCTAATGCGATTCCTGCATCAAATGCAATTTCTGAGAAATTAATATAAGTGCGTTATTAATCTAATTGACGTCTTAAAACCATGAAGCATACCATAAGCCAAGCCTTCATGAAAGCTTATGCACTAGTATGATTAGACGATAATGAACACAAACGTTTATTATAGTAGATATAATTTCTGAGTTGGGGATGGAGAAGCATTTTCTCCATGATATAGTGTAATTTACTATGAATATTGTGGTTTGTGGAAGTAGTTTAGGCCATCTCAATTCACAGATATGGTAAAAAAAACTTCAACAAACTCAACTTTTTCTAACAGAATTATGTTTTCTCCAGCACTGACAACAAGAATATGCATCTGATGATTCTCCCTAAGGAGCATTCTCTACATCTACCCTTCCATCTCAGCTAGTTTATTGTAACTCTAATCGATTTACTTCGCCATCACTGGGTGGGAGCCAGAAAACAAAAAAGCTTAGAACAAATTATAAAATGTTAATGGACAAATGGTGACATTTTTCTCAATAGCACCAGTAATTGCATAATGTGGAACCAAAAATTATATGTATGTCATGGGCGTGTAGATTACCAACCAAAATGGATAGGTCATCTAAAACAAAACTAAAGATGGTTGCATTATGCCAAAGAAAACCAATAGCATTATTGAAAAAGAATCGTTCTTCTGTAGGGAAACTAAAAGCCTGACAAACAACCATAGACAAATAAACACAATAACAGTGACATTTGCATTTCTCACTAGCTGCAATATATACCAAGATGTTCCAGGGGTATGAGCACTGGTGACCATGTCATAGAAAGTACAAAAAGGAACATGATACATAAACAAACAAAAGGCAAATTGTAGATGAATTAAGACATGCTTGTACTATAATACCTTATCTTCATGCACATGATCATGCGAGTGATCACCATGCCCTTCCCAAGGATGACGCAAACCCTGAATAGGTGTTTGTACAATTGTTATATTGAGATGAAAAGAAGGAATCAAGGTATAGGATGATATTCATAGTAAGGTAATTTACCAAGACTACTGGTCCATCTTGCTTGGCCCTGTAAAGAATCCAAAACCTGCAAAGGGATGTATATTCACATGGATCTTCATGGTTATGCTTGAAAAAAATGAAAGAGTTATTTTTTATATAAAAAAAAGCAAATTAAAAAACATTTTTCAGATCTCAAAGGCATTTACAACTCGTATAGCCAAGTACACTTGCAATGTGATGCAGTAGGGATGTCATAGGGACTCAAATAGCTAGTAAAACAATTCAGTAGCTGGCACATTGTAGTTAGCTCCCTTGCTTAGTGTGATGCTTTCCATAAGTAATGGATAGTTTAGCCTAACATCTACATAGGGTAGCTGGTGTAAAAAAATTTAATGTAATGCTCTGTCCATGAATCCATCTTCTCCCTCATTTCCCTCTCTTCTCCTTTTTCCCTTCCCTTTATCCCACTGCACTGTTCCTCATTCTGTAAGAACTGTGTTTGCTTTTTATGTTAATGTAATAATATTCTTCCTCTTTCAACGTCTGTTCCCTCTCATATCCTCTTCTCTTCCCTTTCTCCTTCTATCTTATTCTCTAACTTCTGTCCTATATCACTATGCCTTTGTAAAGATGGGAATCAATGATATAAATGAAATACTTTTACAGGCGTCAAAAATGAAATATTTTCCTTCTATTCGTGGCTCATGAAAATATCTATTGCATAACAAAACATAAGTCAGCAGGTAATTTTCAACAGTAAATTTCTGCAGTGAACCATTTGTATAAACATATAAAAGTATCTAGTCAATAAATTAGCATGCTCAATTGAGATGTAATGTTTTGTAAAACTTAACATCACACTAAGAAAAGCAAAGGAAGAAATGACACTCTCAAGTCTTAATATAAATAACTGGTCATGCTTAAAATGAGAAATGGAGAAAACAACTTATTAGGTACTAGAAAAGGTGGCATGTCTAAGGATTGCACATAAAAAAATGGCTCATAAATCATGTGTGGTGAATAATAAAAATGAAGCACTGCTTCTCCTTAATAGCGTATTTAGTATTTACAAACTCAGTGAGACAAGACTAACCTGCTGTTGTAAACAAAAATTAATCACTGATATTACTAAGATATTAGACAAGCATACCAACTTTTGGGGTTATCAAAAATTTAATTTCAACTCCAAAATGTGCATTATTTATTCTTTTCTTTATGTTTGCAAGAGAAGTAAGCGGAAATGGTGAAAATGTGTAAAGCTTGACTTCACATAGCTTCAACGATAGATCTCTAGATTGCCTGAGTAATGTCAACTGGCTGGTGATTTAAATCTGTTCGGCTACAAGTGTGGAATTATGTCCCCATTTTACCTAACACAGATCGTCTATCTGGCACAGATCAAATGTACTTTTCCAAAATCATTCAGTAATCAGAGAAAAAATGGCCAAATAAATGGTGTATCACTCTGAAACAACGCTCGCACGACGTTAATGGTACGTTCTGACAAATTTCAACGCAAAAAACTCATGGATCCAAGTCACGATAGATAAAATGCCACAAACATAACCCGAATCAATCGAGAGCTTTGGGGGAATAATTTAGCTATCTGCATGTAAAATAAATAAATTCGCGAATTTCTTTGTTTGAGATGCAAACAATCAAGACTCCGATCCCCGTGATTTTGACGACTTGTAAATCAAAATCTCTAGTTTCTTCAATCGAGAATCGTGATCAAGGACTCCATCGACCTTAACTTGAAAACCGAAAACGAAATCCATCAATTTAGCAAGGAAAGAGCGCCACTACAGATCTCAACCAAATTCGAATGGGCAACCGACACAGAAGACGAGAGAAGGAGATGGGGCAGGAGTTAGGTTAGGGCTTAGATTACCACATAACGGCGCAGAGGCCCTTCCCGGTGGCGACGTGCCATCGTTTAGGGTGGTGGATGGTGAAACCCTTGTAGGTGGTGCTCCCGCCGTGCCCTCCGCCGCCGCCCATCACTTCCCCGTCTCCCAATCTGATCTACTTCTGCAAGTTCTAATGCTTCAAGAGGTCGAGTCGTCGTGTTCGGATCAAATTAAAGATGTTAATTACAAAAATACTTTAATGGGAAAGGAATAAAAAAAATTAATAATTTGTTTTCAAATAATTTAAGGCTTTATTAATGTTAAAATACTTTTAATATGTTTATTTTATCATCAAAATACCTTGACATAAATAATAAAAAAATGCATTTTAACGATTTTAATAATCTATAATGTTAAACTCTTGAAATTTCATTACATAAATCATATAATTAGTAATTAATTATTTTCCATTATTTTAATTGAACTTAAATTTCTTTATGTATGATTCGAACCATTAATCAGATTCTGTCAAAACATCATTAGTCAAAACATCATTAGAGTTATCTAAATGAGGTGAAGTTTAACATTAATTAATACGATAAAAAAAGTGTTTTTGGTTACACAATGATCTTAAATGAAAATTTAAAACCAAATAAGTGAGTCCACAAAACCTTTGTGCTTGTTTATGTAAGGGCTTGATATTCGAATGATAGATTTATAACAATAGAACAAAGTTCGAATCTCTACGAATATATACTCTTAAGGAATTAATTTCTCTTAAGAGACCGTTCAACACCATGATTTATCTTCCTTTTATAAGATCTTAGGATGCGTTTGGTTCGATATTTCTATAATGGTATAATATTGTTTATTTTGAACTTAAACCTTTGTACTAATGCAATATCTTCTATTTTATAAATCTAAATTCTTTTCTATATATTTTCAATGTGAAATTTTAATTTTAATTTTATCCTAACAGACTAAACTATTGATGGAAGCAAGCTACAGAACTATTTGCAAAATCATTTGAACAAGAATCAGCAGGGCATGGAAATTGCAGAGTTACAATTTTACATTGATAATGGTAGGAGCATTTTTCTCCTCATCTTCCTGTTTTTTCTTGCTTGCTTTGTTACTTTGATGCACAGAAGCATAAGAAAAGTGAGAGAGATTAAGACCAAAGCAACCTTGATGTACCGGAAAAACAAAGCAACCCCTGAGAAAATTAGGGAAGCGAACATAGACAGCTCCCATACCACGAGTATCACGTCCACCCTGTAAAAATGTTACACAAAGGTAAGAATCTAAAGTGACAAAATTGCTTCTGCCGAATAAATAGCATCACTGAATCATCACTAAGTACACAGGGTTATAGTGTCAAGAAGTAGCAGAGGAAATGACTTTTGGATTTGATTCAGATACGATACAATTATTCTAAAACTAGTAAAAATACAGGGGCAATAGACTTTGGTTCAACCTAAGCTTGCATACATCAATAAATACAAATATATTAGATATGAGAAGGAAAGTATAAAATTCCAAGTCAAACTATGCTACAATGTGTACAACAAAGCTATCAATTCTCCTATGTATATATTTTTTCTTACAGTTAGAGAAATACAAACAAAAACTCACCTCACTAGCTAGTTCTCTAGATAGCAACAGCTCTCCTGGGCACAGAACTCTCTATCTACAAACCTTTTGGCCTCTTAACAGTTGTAGCATGTCTCTCAAGGAATCATCATGACTTCAGCAAGAAAACTGAGCTGAAAACCATCAAAAAATGGTTGAAATCCCTTGGCATAACAATAGAGGTTCCTTACAAGTGGGTAGCAGTTTGAAACTGCTTCAGCCGAACAGCACTAACCGGAAGCAGAGGTCCTGCCATATTTTGGTGGAAGCCAATCCTATTGGAGTGTGCTGTTGGATGACCATCAATTTGATAAGGGGGAGGTGACATGTCTGTCATGACGATCTCTAATGTACATATGGTAATTATTTCTTTGTTTGTAGACATTTGCACGCTGTTCCCTAGTGAATGATGATATCCTTTGGATGAAAAAGGATTAACTAGCCACTCACAGATCCATTCGAGAAGACCTTGGCTCGTGAGATCATTCAAGTCGTTTCACTAATGACAGGGACGTCTATAAGAACAAAATGTTCAATTACGATAATAAAGCAGCAAACATTTTTGGACACACAATGAGTCTTTCTTTTCGGTTTGCACTTGCCATCTTGCTTCACACCTAAATTTCACAGTCATGGCTCATTAAAAGTTACAAATAGTATCAACCTAGTGAACCTGAAAACTGTAAGGAATCGCCATCCCTTGGGATGGGCATGAAGCTACAGACCAGATTACCAGTCAAATCATAAATTATAAAAGTCAAATTGAGTCACTTCTTTATGCATAATCAGACTCAACCAAAGAAGCTTGACTCAGTTAGGATCGTTGAAAATTTGAAGAAAGTTGAAGGTCAATGATCTGAACTTGAAATTTTCACCCTCTTGTCTCAGCCATTTCAAGAGATTTTTGATATCCTACTTTCTGAAGCCTGAACAACAACTATAAGTAATGTAGCTATGTAAAATTCCTTTCTCATACAAACTAGACCTTTCTTATAATCTGGTACAACATTACTACAACATGATTGGTCTTTTCAATTTGGTTTGACATTTAACACTCTTTTTGCAAAACTAGATCTCACTATTGAAATTTGCATACTTAATGGATCTTGAGAATTTCATTCATGTTCCATATACACTTTGAGAAGAGTAATGTTTCCGAAGCATGCTACCAAAATGATTTAAATAAGTATGGCACACAAAAGAAACAAGTACATTACTAATTCGCTGAATAGAATTGGCTAGATCATCTAATTCCCACTCTGATCCTAAAACTTAAACATAAATCGAAAGAGCTATTTAGAGCAGATCCAGCAACTCGATTCGCAATGCTAACAGAACATATCGGATCGATCTTTTATTTTCCACAAGCGTACAAAACCGAGATAACAGAACAAAACAACCGTGAACAAAAAAGGGGCATGATCAAATTATTACCAGGAGGAAGTGTTGGTGGCGGTGGAGGAGAAGAACGATAAGGTGGCCCACTCGTGCTTGGATCTCACCTGGTACTCCCTGAGCTGCTCCGCCAGATTCGATCGCGTTATCATCTTCCCGGATCCAACCAAAGCGGACCTAAGAGGCCTACCGCGCCGATTCCCACCAATCAAGCATCCGCGAATTCGAGCAAAACCGGCGACCAAATCCGTCTCCTTCAGCGGAAGACCTCCGGCGCGGATCAGAGCGACGCGAAGACCTCCGGCGCGGATCAGATCGACGCTGATCCTTTGGGCTTCTTGACGCCGGAGTAGCCACGGATGCCCACCAAACTCGACGAATGGAATTAAAATATTGTATTTTTGTTACTAAAAATACACTTTCATCTTTGTATAATAAAAAACATTTTTTATTCCTAAAATATTCTAATATTATTATAACAATGGGACAATTTTAATCAAAGCAACTTTAATATTAATCAATTTTTTTACCCTTGAAACGTAACTGAGCCATAGAACAAAGTTGCAGAAGATAAAGACTCAAATCTAGATGAAATCGAAATAATACCTTTTTTCATCTTGATCAACTATCCTCTTCCGTCTTGATCAACTATAATATCTCAATTTATTTTCTCATAGATAATCATAAGATCGATCATGTAAAACTGCTGAAATAGTGAATTTTATCTTTTCGCAGAAGAGCTAAAGCTCATAAAACAGTTTAAATCAAAAGCTATGTAAACCACTGTCACGAATTTTAATATTGTGCAAACCTTGAAATTTAGCAAGAAAATTATAAAACATGTAGCAGTTGATCTTCACAACAAGAAAATTAACAGCGGCTAACCATTTCTACGACCACCAAATTACACCAGAACTATTTACAGGCGACATAGCTTAGTTAGTAACTAGAAAGGTTAAAAACAAAAAAAAATCAAATTCACTAATCTTCGGTGTCATAATCCTCATCCTCATCTATCTGCATGGTTAATTGTACAAGTCTGGGCGGTTCTATGCCGATGTTGGCCACTCCATCAGGAGGATGCCAAGCAGTTTGCTGATCTTGCTTAATCTCTATTGCGGTTGAAGTTACAGGTCCCGCCATGACTGAAGGCGAGGAAGGTGGGTTATTCTCCTTGTCCACTCTCTCAGACTGTCCAGGCTGCCCAGCCGGGGCCTCATCCTGATCCCCTAACATTATGTCATCGTCGTCGTCGTCTTCACATTTCACATACCGTTCCTCTCTATGCTTTGTCGGTGGCCGGCCTCTTCCTCTACCTCTTCCTCTACCTCT
>JBBMKF010000034.1:6678344-6689668 GCA_037834155.1 Curcuma caesia | reverse complement strand
AACAATAATAAAGAAATGACACAATGAAATTCAGAAATGCACAGATACATACATACAAGAAGAGGCACAGCCATCGCCATCTTGCCAACATCTTCATCCGCTTGCATTATCTTTTTTATTCTCGACTGTAAAAACAAAAATATGTGATAATCATGAGTTTCAACTCATTGTACAAATATAACCTCGTAACTACTGCATTTAGTGTTAGACATATGCAAACATCTAAGAAGTGTGGTAGCTGTAGAAGAATAAATACAAACTGATAACAAAGAGAATACCTTCCGAGATAGTTTCATTTGATTTGTTTAGGAAAATAAAATCAAAATCTACAAGTTCTTTTTCCCAAAGAATTAGTGAGGAACAAAAAAATATATGTTATGATCCTGTGACACCACAAGAAATGATTCTAGACTATAAGTGATCGGCATGGTTATCCAGTGAGGGATCTTTACTGTGTTTGTATTTTGACATTTATATAAGGCAAACAAAGAAAGGAAACCATGTATAAATAGCAAGGTTAAGAAACCAAGAGTATCTCAAATACATGGGAACCGGTTTATCAAAGACATGTCAGTTGCCATTGGAAAAATAATGGTATGAACCGGTATAGACTCACAACACAACATAACTATTTCATGAATGAAGAACGGGCTCATTAAAGTCAAATGAAAGTAGTACTGACTTTTAACTGTGTAATTGTCCTGCTATGAAAGTCATGCATGTAAAGTTAAAAATATAAATAATAGAAATGCTTGCCCTACCATAGATTTCCTCTATCAGAGTAGACATGTCGATGAGGTTGACATGTCAGAGTATCTTTTTTTTGCTATTATAATTTGTATAAATTGATTGCAAGACCTCCTGAGGTAGGATTTCACTCCCTCTGCGTCAATGAAATCTAGTCTGCTAGCCAGTTGACATCACCCTTAGCGCATGCCCTGGTTCCTGCTTGAGTGCAGGTGATTTCAAAGGCTCTGGATGAAGGGTAAAGGCAGGATTTCACTCCGGTTCTGCAGAGAGGGCAATTCATCTAGCTGATTTTGGGCTGATGGGTTTGGGGCTAAAAGTTCTCTGCGAAGCGCGACCTCCATCGGTTCTGGGATAAGGCTGTCCATGGAGGACCACGTCAACCCCTCTGAGTTCGTTCTCAACCAGGCTGATGAGGGAGAGATCCTTGAAAGTGGATCTCTCCTCACCAGTCCTGTTCGTAGCGTTAATTCACGAGCGTCTGAACCAATCCAATGTTATAGTTCCGCTCTCCCAGCCTCTCCACTGAAAAACTAGATCCCTTATTGCAATAGAGCTCAGATTTAAAACTGCAAACTTTTGTTAGGGTTTCCTAATCCGACCACCACGAGGCATCCCTAGATCTGGCAGACGAACGGGCTCCTCAATAACACCGGATCACAGATCCGCGTTGGGATACTAAATACAAAAAGGAAATCATTCGAGATTTTATATATTCTTAAAAAAAGGAAGAAATTACCGCCGGGAATCGGGTGCCTAGCTTCTTCCTCATCTCCTAGCTCTGCTTCTCATCCACCAACTACAACTCCTTCAGAAAATGACCAAATCGATCCAGATTCACCAGGAAGGACGGATAACATAACATGGATTAGGATTTGAAACTATGAGATCGAGAGGAAAGGCGGGGAGAAAGAGCGATCCGGTTGCAGCCGCCTCTGACGGCGAACGATCACTATAACGACTGATCGCCCCTCGTTTTCTTCCCCCTTCTCTCCAGTTTTCCTCTGTTTTCCCCCCGTCGACCAAATCCAACGCGGGTCTCGGATTGGAACAGGAGGGAGGGGGCGGGATCCGTTTCCCATCGTCGTTTCACCCTTTTAGTTAAGATTTTTTTTATTATTATTATTCCCCTTAAACTTAGTTTTATTTAAATGCCCTACATAATTTCAAGATTTCGTTAAATGCCCTGCATAATAATCATATAATATTTTAAAATTGGTGTAGTGCAAGTAAACATAATATTTTTATCCAATAAAAACGACAAAAACGATAAGGAAAAGCATCATTAATAGAATAATTTTTCGTACAACTGCGTTCCAATTCACATAAATTATTTTTCAAAATTAAATTAAAAAAATTAGCATTTTGTGAAGAACAATTAGTCGAACTCCATCGGCACTAATCACCGTACATCTTCAGTATCCTACGGCAGATAAATCTTTGGACTTTATTATAATATGAAGATAGAGTTGAATGTCGAATTATAATAAAATATAATAACATATTTATTTACAAAGGGACAAAAAAAACAGAACAAATAGAAAGCTCTCAGAAAGCCCAGGAGTGCTTGCTCCGGATGGCTGCCTCTTCTTCAGGAGTGAAATCATTCTCGATGTCTAACAACTGGCGGATCTGTTCCGGTTCCTTCCCTCTGATCATGTCGGCGAGGGTTTCAGCGATCAAATTGAGCAATCCTTTAATGTCCAGGTAGTTTGCAGCCTGTTCGATCGATCCGTGATACAAAACCAAAACCAAAAAAGGCGTCTTTAATTAATTAGATATCTTCAAATAACAGAATTATCATGAAAAGGTGAAAAGAAAATTAAAGGCTTTCTTCTTCAGTACGTACCATGAAGAGATCGTAGAGGGAGGATGGGTCGAGCTTGACGAACTCTTTATCCCAGGCACTGAGCGCATGGTCCGAGACGGGATTCAATGAGATGCAATAGGAGGCGGCGGCGGAGGAGGAGGAGGAGGCGGCGGCGGAGGAGGGCGTCAAGGGAGAAGAAGCGTGCTTCCGGCAGTACTCGAGGATCTGTCTCAGCACCTTGGAATGGACGAGGGGGAGGGGAATGACGCCGTCAGAATCGCTGAGCATGTCCTCGATGACCTTCGATTGGAGGGCCACCTCCTCCTCCACCTCGATCTCTTGCCCATCGCCGGAAACGAGCTTGATCATCTTCGTCATTGCCGAGGGAAGGATACGAAAATTAGGGATTTGACGCAGTTCGAAGGAAAAGCGATGCGATGTTGCTACGGTGGAGGAGTAGCAGACTATTTATAGGCGAGGATAGATGAGAAATCGGACTAGGTCAAAAAAAAATTAGTTGCGCGGATTTGGACGGGTTTAAGTTTTAATTAGGTTTAACGAGTTCAATTATTAATATAATACAATTTCAGTTAATTATTTACCTATTTTTCTTTAACTTTACGTTTATTATATTAATAAAAACACAGAAAAGATCGAAAAGCTTATCTGTATGTTATTTTAAAGGAAGAGTTAATGAATGGCAAAAGTCTTCATATTAATTGAATAAATCATCATATTTAATAACTTTCAAACTCCTTACGATATTTTTTTATAGAGAGAAAAAAGGATAAAATAAGGAGAGTATTTTTTACATGTTCCCTAAATATAATCACCAAAATAATTTAATTCGTTAAACCTGATTAAAATTTAAACCCCAAATCCGCACAACTAATTTTTTTAAACCCGGTCCGAATTCTCATCGATTCTCGCCTATAAATACTACCTGCGACCCTAGCCATCGTCCCCTGCAACCTTTTTCGCCTTCGATCTCTGCCGCTGCGTCGAATCCCTAATTTCTACATCTTTCCTTCGGCAATGGCGAAGATGATCAAGCTCGTTTCCAGCGACGGTCCAGAGTTCGAGGTGGAGGAGGAGGTTGCCTTCCAATCGAAGGTCATCAAGGATTTAGCCGCCGACGACGTCGTCCCCCTCCCCAATGTCAGCTCCGAGGTGCTGATCCAGGTCATCGAGTACTGCCGGAAGCACGCCGCCGTCAATTCTTTCCCATTGTCGCCCTCCTCCTCCTCCATCTCATTAAAGCCCGTCTCAGACCTGGCGCTCAGGGACTGGGACAAAGAGTTCGTAAAACGCTACAATTCCTCCCTCTTCGATATCGTCATTGTACGTACTGAATAAGAAAGCATTTTCTTTTTCCCCTTTTCATGATTATTCTGTTATTTGAAGATATCTAATTAAAGACGCTTTTTTTTTTTTTTGGTTTTCTGTCACGGATCGATCGAAACAGGCTGCAAACTACCTGCACATTGAATTTGATCCTCGAAACCGTCGCCGACAGGATCAAAGGGAAGCAAGCGGAAGAGATTCGCCAGATGCTTAACATCAAGAATGATTTCACTCCTGAGGAAGAGGAAGCCCTCCGGAGTGAGAACCGCTGGGCATTTCCAAAAAAATGATTCTAAAGGAACCATGGGTGGCCGTGTCTATGCAACAACCGTGGATTTAATTTTTTAAAATAGATTTAATTGTAATTTATATATATAGATATGTGAATGCGATATGAATCTATTTAAGTGATTTAGCGTAAATTTATCAAATTTTGAATTATTAGATGTAGATTAAATATGTAAAATTCATTCGTCCGTTCTAATATTATTTGATATGGATTAAATTTGTCCATTTCAGTATTATCGATCATCGGATAAAGATTTAATATATAGAATAAGTCAATTATTTTGTTTTTATCTATGAGTTGATAACGGATTAGATAACTATATATAGGATTTGGTCCTAGGAGAATTGACATCTCGCCTTTGTTTTCCATTGATGAAAGAGTTACAACGTTTATCTTAATTCTCTTGGAAAATCATCCTCTTACTTCTGCTTCATCTTCTTCCACAGAGATCGAGCAATTGACATTGTAGGACAAAGATAATGGCTCTTTAATTAGGTTCTTTGTCATTATTTTTTATATTTAATTGTTAAACCATGATTTATTGAAATTAGATCCTTGGATAATTGTATTTCTTATTATTGAAGTTCTTATCCGGCTTATAGAACTTATATGATTTAGGATTTATAAGTTCTTTCAATTGGTATCAGAGCTATAAGGTTATGTTTCTTCGTATTTCATGGTTTACAAGATCGCACTTACTGTGTAATTGATGACAAGTTCGTTCCAAAATTAATTATGAACATGTTGAATTGGATGTATGCTTAATTTATTATACAGTTCATAAAGTTTGTTCCAAAATTAATTATGAATAGGTTGAATTGAGTGTATGCTCAATTTATTATACGATTCGTAATTTGAAAATATATTTTCAAATTAAGAATTGTATAATAAATTGAGCATACACCCAATTCAACCTGTTCATAATTAATTTTGGAACGAACTTGCCATATCAATCACATAGTAAGTGCAATCTTGTAAATCACAAAATATGAAGAAACATAACCTTGGCTCTGATACTAATTGAAAGAACTTATAAATCTTAAACTGTATAAGTTTTATAAGCCGGATAAGAACTTCAATAATAGGAACTATAATTATCCAAGGATCTAGTTTCAACGAATCATGGTTTAATAATTAAATACAAAAAATAATGACAAAGAATCTGATTGAAGAGTCATTGTCTTTGTTCTGCAACGTCAACTGCTTGATCTCTGTAGAAGAAGATGAAACAGAAGCAAAAGGGTAATCTTCCAAGGGAATTAGGATGATGGCGCCATAACTCCTTTGTCAATGAAAAACGAAGGCGAGATGTCAATTCTTCTAAACCCTCAAAGATCAAACCCTATATATGGTTATCCAAAGTGAAAAGTAGGGATAGAGATTTAGGATAGAAATTAAGACCCTTAATAAGGTTGAAATTGAGGGGTTTTAACTTGAAATTGTGGGGTTTCGTGGATTTATTTGGATTGAATAACAGGTGTACTAATTGAAAATCCACAATTTCAAGTTAAAAGACCTCAATTTCTATCCAAAATCTCTATCTCTACTTTCTCTCTGTATCCCTTTGCATTGGGATTTCGATGACTTTTTATTATATTTTTCTTCCTTTTTTTTAATAGAATAAAAAATTTAAGACGTTAATTATTAGATGAACAGTTGCTCGCGCTTTGCTTGTGCTCCCGAATTTACTGAGGGAAAGTCACTCACTTTCAATATTAATGGAGTCTAAGACCCAAATACTTAGATTACTTAAATAAATAATTATAATATAATTTAACAGCATCTATACTTTAATTTTTATAATATTAATTTTACATCTTACTAGGTTGGGTCTAATTTTATAATAATTATAATATAATTTAATATATATTCACCTGCTAATTTTTTATTTGATATTTAAAATAGTAATTAAATAAAACATGATTAAATAAGGAAGTGCAAATGAAATGAGAATAGGGAAATCTAAAATTAAAGAGAAAAAGGAAAAAAAACTAAAAGTAATTAATTGTCAAAATTATAACAAGAACATTTTAGATAACTAAATTTAATAATTTTTATGAGATTATATATATATATATAATATAAAAGAATATAAACAACAACAACAATAATTATAATAAAAAATATATAATTATTGGATATTGACAAATTAAAGAAAGACCTCATCTTAGCTGTCCTTCAAATATGCCAAACCATTACATATATATTTTGGCCCTTTTCCAATCCCATTCTATAATTTTTGTATTTTAACATTCCACTCCCTATTTCTCTATATTTTTTGCTTTAGTAAGTTTAAATTTTTTTCATCTTTTCTCATGCTTAATCATATTTTCAAAACAAATATTAAAAAAGAACATTTATTTTTATTTCCTTTCTATTTTACTTTTTTAATAAAATAGATGAAAAAGTGCATTATTGTGAATTTAAAGGACTGACTTATAAATATAATATTTTCCAGGAGGTTAATATAAGTTTGTGGCCTCCGACAGGCTGACCGCTCGGAGACTCACGATTACGAGGAGACCGCGAAGAAAAGGGGTTCCTTCGCGCAGATCCCTACCCGTGCCTTTAGGGTTGGGATTTGCGGCTTCTCGTTGTCAATGGCGGAAGGCTGCGGGGTGAATGCAGCGGTTGCGTAGCTGGAGCAACAGCGGACGGCGGCCGAGTCCGAGGCCTAGGTGGGGAGTGGGTAAAAAAGTGCTCCTTTTTCCCTTTCCCTCCGTTTTTTTTGGTCTTGTTCTTTGTTGTGGTCGGCGATTAAGAGCAGCTAGGAGGCGATCGGGCGAAGAGATGAGCGCGTCGAGGTTCATAAAGTGCGTCACGGTTGGCGACGGCGCCGTAGGAAAGACCTGCATGCTTATATCCTACACCAGCAACACTTTTCCAACGGTGAGTGCTGAAAATTCTGATTTTTATTTTGGTTGTTCGGTGTTTAGATTATGCTTGTCGGGCATACGATGAAGCGTGTAGGCGACAGACCACGTAACAGAAATGTGCGGCTGAATAGCTTGTGTGCGAGATTAAACATGGAAAAATCCATCCTTCTTGACACTCTCCTCACGTTATCCTTTCTTAGATCCGCTCGTTGAAAATTCCTAATTGCTAGGTTCCCCATTCACAGTGACGATCTTGAAATTGTGGATTTGATCTTTTTAAAATTCTCTGTTGATCACCATTAGGAAGCAATTTTGGTTAAACTTAGGTTGTATTTTGATCAACCAGGTTGCTTGTAAGATTATGATGTGGATTCCTCGCTCGATCATGTTTAGTACGAAGGAATGTCGGTAGATATCTTGTTTAAATGGATCAAGGTGCATGTAAACGCCTGAAAGAGGATCTTGTCGGTAGAGGAATGTCGGTTGTATTCTTGTACTATGTTGGGAGGAATGCCTGCTAGATAATCAAGGACATTGTTTCCTCTCAACATGCAGTTGCTTGGGAAATGTTAATGTTATGCATTTGCCATGGTTGAAATTTGAGCATTAACACATTCTGATTAAGCATTTCACCTACTCTTTGTTACTTGGCAGCAAGAAAGCTAATACTTTGATTAATAATTTCATTAAATATATATTCCATTAACTGTAGCATTGGTTGTATCTCATTAATGAAACTATGAACAGGACGTATCAAAATTAACTTTATAGATACTTGTGTTTTTCATCTTATGAACAGGACTATGTTCCAACAGTGTTTGACAATTTCAGCGCTAATGTAGTTGTGGATGGAAGCACAGTTAACTTAGGGTTGTGGGATACTGCAGGTACATTGGAACTTCCTTTGTCTCTTCTGCTTGATGTTGCTTTCTAGTTCTTAATTTCAAAGGTTGGTATAATAAGACTTTTCCATTGAACAGGCCAGGAGGATTACAACAGATTGAGACCTTTGAGCTACCGAGGCGCAGATGTCTTTTTGCTTGCATTTTCTCTCATCAGTAAAGCCAGCTATGAGAACGTTGCTAAAAAAGTTAGTAATGGATTTATTCATTTTATAATTTTTCGACCTTTTAACTCAACAAAATTTTCTGATTTGCATTTTCTTCCTTCTGATTTGGATTTTCAGTGGATACCTGAACTGAGGCACTATGCGCCTGGTGTGCCCATAATTCTTGTTGGAACAAAACTGGGTAATCCATAACATGTTACTCTTTCTTTGCACTTCGATCAGTTCTACTTGAGAGTGGCGTTGTTTGCATGTCATGTTTGTGGCTTAGCAACTCGAAAATCTTCTACCAGTATCTGTTTGTGTTTCATGAATTATTAGTTGCTTTGTGGCACTCTCCTAAATTTATGACCCTGATGACTCTTCCTTTTCTCTCCTTGAACAAAGTTACCGACTTATACTAGTTGTAACTAAATTATGCAAATCAAGTTGAAGTAACGACGTGCTACAAAATGTAACTTTTGCTTTTAATGAAATGCTTTTTCATTAGATTTTGATTTCTGAGATACATTTTTCCTCACGTCTTAATAGATTATAGGAAAATGATTATTTGATCTTTTCTTATCTTATCTAGCTCCCAATCACTAATTTTTTTAATGCTGGTTTGCTGACCCGATGAGCAACCCATCATCATATTTGTTATCTGTTAGCTCTTCATACTCCCAAAGCACCCTCTCATTATGCTTCACTAAACTTTTACATGACCAAGGCCTTTTGTAAAGGGCGCATATTTTATCACTCTGCGTCATCTGAATTAATTTCTGCAGTAAAATTTGATGACAGAGATTTGTTTTTGTCAACACAATATGATTTATTCTTTGTAAATAGTTATTTGATTTTCTAGTGTTATCTTCCTCCGAATCATTTGATCAGCATAACCTTTTTGTCGGTTAGCACTTCATGCGCCTATTTAGATGCTTCACTCAGATGGTGTGGTGCTTGATCGGTTTATTGTTTAGACCATTGACATTCAATTAATTAGGATGAACAAGGCAAATGTGATGACATGGTGTTTCTTTTTTTAATTGGTCGGTACAGATAAATAAATATATTGATTCATTTCTATTTGCCGTACAATTTATGAACTTGAGATCCTTCGCTTAACTACTTTTCATCACTATAGATTTTTGCTCAAGTTATATGGACTTTCTGGTGGTTCCTAAGAGTGATACAAGTTCATCTTTTTTGCTTATGTTCTGTATCGATACAATTTATGTTTGACATTTCTGAAACTGTTTGACATTTGTACATTTTAAAGCCTATCGATCTTCTCAAGTTTATCTTCGTTAGTTTCTAATGTTTGAAAATGCTCCTACAATCTTTTTACTGCACGGGATTGTTTGTAGATCTTCGAGATGATAAACAGTTCTTCATTGATCATGCTGGTGCCTTTCCTGTTAGTACCGCTCAGGTGAAATCTGGTGGTTTATGGTATGGTTGTATTTCATATTGCGATATGCATCTTGCTTACTATAAATAGCAATGTTTTAGGGGGAGGAGCTACTGAAGCAAATAGGAGCTGCTGCGTACATCGAATGTAGTTCGAAGACCCAACAAGTATGCCTTTTTCTCAAACTTCTTCCCTTCTTTAAACTCCGATCTACCGCTGTTTCGCTGATTGAATTCTGCTATGGTGCAAAATTCTCCGGTTTAGAACGTCAAGGCGGTATTTGATCAAGCCATCAAGGTTGTTCTTCAACCGCCGAAGAAAAACAAGAAGAAGAGAAAACCGCAGAGAAATTGCTCCATTTTGTGATAACTGAGTGTGCAGAAAACATCGAAGAGTTGTTCCACCGAAACTCCTCGTATTTCCATAACTCTTTCATAGATGTTGTAATCTGGTTGCTATCTTGGAACAACAGGTTATTTGGTTTTCACTCCGATTTCGAATGATCTTGACGACCCGCCAAGCTATTTATGACTTCAGATGGCCAATTCATGCCGATGTTTGCGGAACCTATGTACCTTGGATTGTTGTATAAGTTTGATTGCTCAGGTAAATCTATCGCAAATGGAGTGATTGCCTTTGCTGGATGATGCAATGGATCATCTGTCGGTTGGGCGAAGCATGCATCGAACCGAAGACGGTATCGACACCTCTTGGCCTAGTAATGGCCCTACAGGGGATGCCGAAGATGTTATCGGTATAGAGCACCGTTTCACCGAGTAATTGTGTTGATAACCGATATCGAAACTACAAGTGATCAAGGTGCTCAAGAAGACCCAACCTATCTATTTTTAATGTCTTTGGCTATTCATGATTAATCTATTAGTTCATATTAATTGCATCTTAAACACATTCACATGTAGAGCACCAATCTCCATAGCTTCTGCGATTATTTAATCTCATGTAATGTCTGATCGTGAGGGAATAATCCCTGGAGAATTTATATTATAATGCATCAACTATCATGAGCTTAAATATTTTATCATCATCTCTGATTAAAAATAATTCATTTACTTTCGATATCCATTTTTTTATATTTTAAATTAGAAAAGGGCTACAAAATTGTGGAATAAATAAATGAGAAAATTTTAAAAAAAATAATATTTTATACGAGTCAGCGATAGAATAAATAAATAACCAATGCGAATATTCCCCAAAATTGAAGGAGGAGGTATGGAACGTCGCCGGCGGCCAAATTCGCTGAGGCTGAGCCGAAGAACACCATTGTGCCGTTCGCCGACGTCAACCCCGCCGCGTCGGGATTCCGGTCGCCGCCTTTGGGCTCTAAACTGCATCGCAGAAATGTGATTTTAAAAAAAGGATGATTATTATGAACTGGTTTCGTGACTTTTGATGCTCCATCATGTGCTCTTCTTCCTTGATCGAGCATCAAAAGTGTTTGACCATTTTTGCGTTGAGAATTTCGATAAGTTTTGTAGGCGATAGCAAATTGATCGGGGCAGCGCGGCCGGCGGCGTACCTGGTGGTTTCGGAGCAGAATGTGACAGCGTAGCCGCCGCCGGCGGCGGCGGTGTCTGTGGGGCAAGTGAACGTGGACGACGCATCGTCGTACGCGTAGCTGTATGCTCGCGGGCATGCGCTCTTGAAGAGTTCTGAGTACGGTGTCGGCCCGCACGCCGCCGGGCTGCCGAACTCCCCGCTGCAGCAGTACCTCGCCGTCCCGAACGCCCCGCATGCGCTCTTGCACGCCACCGCCGTGTTCCCGGCCGCCGCCACCCTCAGCT
>JBBMKF010000034.1:6648440-6660128 GCA_037834155.1 Curcuma caesia | reverse complement strand
GCCGTCGGGCTCGCGGCAGCCGTGCGCCGCCGGATCGCCTCCGGGCGGACGGACTCCGACGCCGTCGCCGCCCCACAGGAGGAAAGCCCCGTGCTGCGCTCGCGGTTCTACTCCTTCATAAAGGCCTTCCTTTGGCTCTCCCTTGCCTTGCTCGCCTTCGAGGTCGTGGCGTACTTCAATGGCTGGCACTTGACCGCTGCCGAGATGCCGCGCCTGGTTCTCCCCTCATCCTTTGATTTCCAAGCTGTCTTAATGTCGCTCTACGCCGGTTGGTTAAGCTTCCGGGTGGACTATATCGTGCCGCCGCTTCAGTTCCTCGCCGACGCCTGCGTCATTCTCTTCCTCATCCAGAGTGCCGACCGCCTAATCCTCTGCCTCGGCTGCTTCTGGATCCGCTTCAAAGGGATTAAGCCAGTGCCCAAGAGCGCCACCGGCGACTCCAAGGATCTCGAGTCCGGCAGTGACGACTACTCCCCCATGGTTCTGATCCAGATCCCAATGTGTAACGAGAAAGAGGTAATCCTTTGTTTGTTAGATTTGGGAAGCATTACCCTAAATTTGCCGTCTTCTCCAACTTTTTCTTGCTATTTGCAGGTGTACCAGCAATCGATTGCTGCAGTGTGCAATTTGGACTGGCCAAGATCCAATATGCTCATTCAGGTGTTGGACGACTCCAGCGACCCTGCGACGCAGGCTTTGATCAGGGAGGAGGTGGAGAAGTGGAAGCAGAATGGTGCCCCGATCTTGTACCGCCACCGTGTGCTTCGCGATGGCTACAAAGCCGGCAATCTCAAGTCAGCGATGAATTGTAGCTACGTCAAGGATTATGAGTTCGTCGCCATCTTCGATGCTGACTTCCAGCCGATGCCGGACTTCTTGAAGCGCACCGTGCCTCATTTCAAGGTGCGCAGAACTCAGAATCTTGTTCATAACCTTTGTTCTACAACAAATTTCAGATCTGATCGATTGTCGTCATTTACAGGGCAACGAGGAGTTGGGATTGGTGCAGGCAAGATGGTCCTTCGTCAACAAAGATGAGAACTTGCTGACCAGGCTTCAGAACATTAACCTGTGCTTCCACTTTGAGGTGGAGCAGCAGGTGAACGGGGAGTTCCTCAACTTTTTTGGGTTCAACGGAACCGCCGGAGTGTGGAGGATCAAGGCACTGGAAGACGCGGGAGGGTGGCTGGAGAGGACCACGGTCGAGGACATGGACATTGCAGTGCGAGCTCACCTCAACGGATGGAAGTTCATATACCTAAACGACGTCGAGGTGCGACGAGGATTTCGAATCACCCTGCAATTCTTTAGCTTACAGCATTGATCGTTCATCTATCTCACGGTTGAATCATCTGTTCAGTGCCAATGCGAGTTGCCGGAGTCCTACGAGGCTTACAGGAAGCAGCAGCACCGGTGGCACTCCGGCCCTATGCAGCTATTCAGGCTTTGCTTGCCGGACATTATCAGATCCGAGGTATAAATTCAGTCAAACAATTGAATTAGCTGATGATCGAACACGCAATTTACAAGTTCTTTTTCATTTGCAGATTGGATTCTGGAAGAAGTCGAACTTGATATTTCTGTTCTTTCTGCTCCGGAAACTGATATTGCCTTTCTATTCCTTCACGTTGTTCTGTATCATCCTCCCATTAACCATGTTCGTCCCGGAGGCAGAGCTCCCGTTTTGGGTCGTCTGCTACATTCCGGCGACCATGTCCTTACTCAACATTCTCCCTGCCCCCAAATCCTTCCCCTTCATCGTCCCTTACCTTCTCTTCGAGAACACGATGTCCGTGACCAAGTTCAATGCGATGATCTCGGGTCTCTTCCAGCTCGGCAGCGCCTACGAGTGGGTGGTCACTAAGAAGTCCGGCCGCTCGTCGGAGGGTGATCTTACTTCTCTCACGAAGGAGGAACCCAAGCACCAGCGAGGCTCCTCCATGCCCAACCTTGAATCCATTGCGAAGCCGAAAAGGGAGTCGAAGCGCAGGCATAACAGGATTTACCGGAAGGAGTTAGCCCTCGCATTCCTTCTCTTAACTGCGGCCGCTCGCAGCTTGCTATCGGCCCAGGGCATCCACTTCTACTTTCTCCTGTTCCAGGGGATCGCTTTTCTGCTGGTCGGTCTGGATTTGATAGGCGAACAGATTGACTGAGAATTGGTGTGAGTTTCTTTACAAGATCAGATCAAATGTTTGTTTGGAGCAGCAAGAACACAACTGGATGCTCCTTCATCGCTAGCAATTCCTGTTCAAGAGGTTCTGAAAACACTTTACAATTAAAGATGTAGATAGTTCCAGTCTGGAGTTGTTGCGTGCTGGAATTCCTTCAAGTATCATTCATTTTATATCAAAATTTTGCTGTTGAGAAGGCAATTCCGATCACAAGTAGATTGTTTTCGGAATGAGAATGTGTAACAGCTTCCAGGTTACCTTTACAAAAGATTCAGTTTTTTTTTCTAAAGTGGAACCAATCATATCTTCCTGATGTACTTCTCATTGTTTGTCATTGTTCTTCAATCTGAGATTCTTGATTATTTCAACGATAAAATTATTAAAAAATCAAATAAAAAAGGTGCTCATATTCTATGGGTGTAAATGGAGTCTGTCATGCCGATCGATCTCGACAGCATTCAGAACGAGGAATTATGTTTACAATCACAGCACCAACGCGATCGTTCGACCATCAAAACAAAAACACGAACGAAACCAAGATGGAGAAGTTTAGGATCGATGAAACAAAGGAAACATGAACGATTGAAATTTAGAGGCGTGCGTAACCCAGAAACCAAGATACAGAAGTTTAGGGCCTTAAGCGCCTCCCATCCATTTGGGAGTCGAAGCATCAGCCTGCGCCTTCGATTGCAGTAGCGAAGAGCAGGCGGATCATTAACCGACTCCATTCCAAAATCCAAAAAAAACAGAGAAAACAACTCAATCAAGCAATTGTCGACAAAATCGTGCGGAGGCGAGGAAGAAGAAGAAGAAGAAGAGTTACGGTGTAGATTGCAAATCTTTCCGTGTTGCGAATTATATAGGCGAGAGGAAAACCTAACCCTAGATTCGGTTGAACAAGTTGGGCCGTAGCAGATTAATTGGGCCTCCCAGAGGATAAAATTTTAAATTTAAATAATTTTTAAATATGTAAAATTTAAATATAAAACATCCTTCTTTGATTTATCTCTTATCATTTACTTTGCACATGGTTTGATAGAGCTCTGTGGCCATGGCGTGGACCATTGTGTTATAATTTACGCAAGCATCCAACTCTGTCCATGACACACAACGTTCATGGAGATAACTCATTTGTTGGCAGTCACTCGAATGGCTCCCGTGAAACTTTTGTAGTTTCTTCCGCAGCTCCTATAGCAAGATCAGAGTGCATGGGGCGAGTGATAACGACGCGCAAGATCTTTGGGAACTGCGGAAGGGATTATTGTTGTATTCTACTGTTTATGCCCCTGTTACATGTTTGTTGGAGTAATCTAAGAAAGCGATTAAAAATGCAGAAGAAGATCGAGTGCAGTTTCTCGTCTGATCTCTTCAAAGATGATGTACTCGATCGCAGTTCCGACCTCCCTTCTCTCATGCTCGAGCTGGGTCCATTCTTTCTTCGACTCGGAGAGATCACGATCTATCAGCTTGGAGATGGTGATGTTTCCATCACAACCAGGGATGCTTTCTTCGAACTCGAGCATCCTGGAATTCTTCGTCTCTTCTGTTGACTCAGAACTCGAGGGTGATGTCGATTCTTCCTCGACTGCGTTAGGAACGGAATTTATTAATCATTCGAGGAAACAAAAAGGAGAAGAATTGCAAAAGATCGCAGAAGATCGATCGAGACCTTCATGAGAACGCAGAGCAAGGACTGATACGGGGCTCCTCTCCTCCTTGTCCATCTCAGCATCGTCAGTGACGGCAGAGGAAGAGAGCCTGTGGAATTCTACACCGTGGCTGTTGCCCTTCGACACCCTGTCAATGGGCGCAGCATTCCATCTCCAAACTCTCTTGATCAGAAGCCTGATGACCTTGGCTTTCTTCTTCCTCTTGAACCCGTAGTCGGAGAGCCTCTTCAGCCTTCTGCAAGCACTGCCAAGCCAACAAATACACGCTGCGGAATTAACTGCCCTGTCTGAGTAGCCATGCTCCAGCAGCTCTTGCTGCTCTTCCAGTAGCTCACACAGCCTTCTTCCATGTTGGCTCATTGACTCAGGAGGAACAGCATCCACGCAGAAAGACAGAGAGCATCTCGCAGCAATCCCTTTCAGTGAAAGCAGATTAATAAGGCATAGAGGAGGCTCAGCGAGCACCTGCTTGTCCCCACTTGCCTCTCGGCTGGCAGCAGCAACCATGTGCCATGCCAAGAGGCAGTGGCAGTGGCAAAGATTGAATTGATTTGGTGTAGGGAAATGTGTTTAGCATGCGACTGCCTTGCCTTCTCTACTCGAGGACTACAAATACTAGTAGTTCATCACTACGCTCAAAAGTGTTGGGTGGCCAGGAATCAGTCTTCTTTGCTCCTCTCCTAGAACACAAAGGACATGGACCAATGTAGCTTCCACAGAGGCTACACGACAAGGGGAGCTTGCGCGGTCCCAACATGCTCGACAGATTGCTCGAGAAAGAATCCTATGTTCTTATGAGACCCTTCTGCCTCTTTATATCGCCACGGTCTCTGTTCTCTTGGCAAAATCTCGCTAGCTGAACTGCTGAAGCTCCGGAAAGGCTAGAAGAGTTCTCTGTTTGGACTAACCGGAGCGAGGACGAGGATCACATTCCAGGAAGGATCTGCTCCTCGATCCTCCCAAGTAAACAGGGAATGTGCATTTTGTCCGGTTTGTGCGTCTAGATTCGTGCGGGCGCCATCAAAATCACCGTTGGTTTTGGGTTGATAATTATTTTAAGTCGCGACCGCGGTCAAAACCCTAGTTGGTTCCAGGGCGAGCGGACTCGCTGCTCCCCTGCTCTCCGAGTGATGGTATCGCGGCATGCTCTCTTCTCCCTCAGGAGAGGTCTACACACCTCCGACGGCCCCGAGAGCATCGTCTACAAGCAGTCCATGTTCCGCCGTCCTTCGACGGTGGCTCGGCAGATCGTGTACCCACTCCGACGCTCGTGCAGCCTCATAGGAACTGTGGTCCTCCCTCCGCGGAAGCCAGACAGCCTTTATCCATTTGTTTACACCGTTCTCGAAGTGAAGGAGCCTTCGAAATTCCGGTGAGATTCGTGTTTTTTGGTCTATATTAATTTTTGATATCCCAAATGATGTTATTGACGCTGTGGTCTTGTGAGATTTCAAGGTAATTGATGAGGATCATATATTACTTTTCTTTGATCCGATCATCCGAAAATCCTGCTGGCAGAGACTTTGCGCATGACCATGTGTCAGCGTAAACGATGCTTATCGTTTAATTAAATTCAGGATGCCTACTCTTTGCCAAATAATAGTTGATTAGTGAATGAAACAGAAGCATCTGATTGAGTAGGACTAACCTGTTGAGGTTTTACATAGAAACTGAATCAATTGGAATCTATCTGATAATTGTACTTCCTTCTGCAATCTGTTTTGATATGTCAACATGGGAACTCTGTTGACACACAAGTTTTGTTTTTTTTACTTTGTTTCTACTTTATTGTTATATTCCTCAAACCTCAACTCAAAATCATAATTATGGAACTGATCTTGCAGTTTTACTTTTTTATTCAGTTTTAGAATATAACGCGCTATCTTCCCTTTTTATTAGTCTTGCAATGTGTGTGTGTCTGCATGATGTTTGTAGTAGAAGATGTTATCTCAGCTACTTTCTACTGGTAATTCTGGAGCAGGATATTACTGAACATGTTTGACCGGATAGCAGAAATCTCTTTCAAACACTTAAAAGTAGAGGATTTTATATATGTTCGTGGCCCTTTAAGTTCTTACGAGAAGCAAAATATAAATGGGCAGCTTGAAAATGTGTACAAGGTACGGTATAGTTACCATTCCTTTTAATACCCCTTCTTGTTTTCTTGTTAAGTACTTACAGGGCATATATCAGGAACAAATTTATTTTTTTTGATGTTTTAGGAATTCTTTTAATCCTTTGCTGGCATGTCAGTCGATTCTCAATCCTCTTAAAGTTTGAGAAGTATTAAAGTTCTTCTTCTACAGTTCTTTTTCATAATTTCTTATATTGTCATGAAACGTCTTGATTAATTTGTTAATTGCTAAATGCTAAGTGCTAAATGATACCTGTCTTAAATTGCTTTGGAGCTAATTTAATGTGCTTAAACTGCGAATTTTGGATTGTTATTGTTTGATTGTTACTATATTCCATTTCTCAGTGCTTATCTGGATACACTCAAAAGAGCTCCCTTTTACCATTGTTAAAGATTTGAATTTAATCTAATATTATAGGCTTTCTTCTTTGTCAGATAGTTGTTCAAGATCTGAATTTCGTCCATCGTATTGGAGAGAATAAAAAGCTTATGAACCCCGACGGATTAATAAAAGAAGAATCCACATCCATTTCCTGTATGCTTCTTCCTTTTTTAGAAAAATCGGTCTCACTGTTTTCCAGCAATAGAAGCCATAAGAGGTGCCTGCTATATGTCTAATATCTTTGTTTAATAACCATGTACATTTTTGTGCAGTTGACAGTGCAGAGGAAAAAATGGATCGCCTCCGTCTGTGGCAGGTATTCTTTGCAAATCCAAATGAATGGTGGGACAATAGGAAGCATAAACTATATCCATATTCACCCGATTTTAGACACAAGGATACTCATGAGTGCCTGTGGCTCAAGCCAAATGATCCTCCTTGGATACAAAGGCAGCTGCAACTGTATGACTCAAGTGCAGCAACCCGATCTACTTACTCAAAGGTGCGTCGGTGGACAATACAGGATCTAGAATGAAGTTGTTGCTATGCAAGAATTGATTTATCAACTCCTATTTGTTGAGCCAAAGGTTGATATTGATCGGCCTTCCATGATGGAGTTGGATTTGTTTTACTATGCTGATAAAGAAAAGAAGTATGCTGCAGTTATCGATTAGGCAACAGGAGACTAGTTTTGTTAGGTAAACATCCTATCTGTTAGAACAGTGGCTGTAAGTTGAAGCTGAATTAAACACTGAACAAAAGGGACATGACAATACATTTTCTCTGAGAGAGGCCAAACAGCTCATCTTGTTCGTGAATATCAAGGTGAATCCAGAATGATGCTATTTGTATTTTTTATAGGGCCATGGAAGGAAGGATCTGCATTGAATGTATTGTTTCATATAATATCAGCTCTATATGTAGATCCATAACAAATCGTTCTTGTAGTCAATTTTGTTGAATTTATTATTCTATATTCTTAATTGCTGAATTTTCATAGATGCCTATAAGCTGACCAACGGAATGTTTGACCTGAAACTACAGAAACTTTGCTTGTGACCTGACTGCATTTTTGAGGTTCTACTTCTATCTCTAAGTATGCAGAATAAGTACCACATACGATGGTAATATCTTCATTTTTCTTCTAATTTTTCATTCAACTTATTTTACTTCCACATTACCGTTTCTTTCAAACTTGCATTTACCTTTATTTATTTCCTTGCACCGTCTCTTTGGATCATTTAGTGTTGGAGCTATAATTTTGAGTAACACCTTTTTCTTTGCTCTTTCCAAATTATATCCTTATCCAATTACCAACGTCAACCAACTTGACAATTAATGCTCTATTTCGCCTGAATAGTGCAGTTAAAGGCCCAACCTTGCACAAAAGCATAATCCATAGGTGATATTATAAAATAAATAAATAAATAAATATTTATGTCAATAATGTAAGTCTATTCACAATTTTAGGTGCTTAATGTTTTCCATATCCTTAGATGGGGGATATTCTTTTGCCCTTGGCGCATGATTAAGTTGGTTACTGTAGGATAGATTTGTTGCAGTAGAAAATGGTCTTATCTCGAGGAAGCTGAGGTAGTGCTTTTCGTCGTAGTGGTCAACTGTAACTTCTTGATTTACTTTCTCATATATAGTTGTGGAATCGATCGTGTGAAGATGTTAGGATGACGGATTTTACCTTTTGCTGCAGGATGATATTTTCTTCTTTTATACTATTTTTAACGTATATTATACATATAATTAGTCAATTTTAATTTGACAATTTAAAAATTGACTAAAAGAAAATAAATATGATAGTGACTAAAAGAAATTACAAACCGTGAGAGATAAAAATAACTTATAAATATGTGTTTAAAAAATTGGAGTAAAAATATATAAAATAAAATTGAAAAATATTATATAATCCTAGTTTGGTGAGTAAAGTTTCAATTAAATCAAAATAACCAACTTAATCAATTGAATTAGGAAGTTCGATTTGGTTAAAATTTTATTTTTATTTTTAAAAAATATCAATTATTTTGATTAATTTGGTCTAATCATCCAATAATAATTTACTGATGATGCAATATCAATTGATTATTAAACAAAATGATTAATTTTACAGTCGATTGAATTGATTAATATTCAGTTTGATGTTTTGATTGTAGTGGAAAAGTTACCCCGGGGCATAGGTGAGTTGGTTACGACGTAACAGACTTGCAGAAGAGGGCAAGGGTTTGAATCCTGGCGAAGCCAGGCAATACCCTCCTGCGTCGTAACCAACTGTACTTTCTCGATTTACCTCCTCATAGATGGTCGTGGGGCCGACCGTGTGGGACCGCTAAGGTGGCGGATCCACCTTTTGCATAAGATTGTAGTGGAAAAGTTAAATCAGTTCGATTTATCTTTTAAAAAATAATTTTATTAGTCGGATTTCAATTTTTTTCGATTGATTGATTCGATTTTTAATCGAATGCTCACTCTTAATCCTGGTAGCTTTCTAAAAATTAATAAAATAAAGTCAACTCTTATGTCTCAATCTTGGCCAATTGTAGGTGAGTGAATTCAACGTCTGGTTGCACCTAACAAATGTAGGTGAACGAAGTCATCACGTGACATTGAATTGCTTTGCTTTCTAGAAGCAACCAAAATCTCATTCTCACGTGATTTAGGACGGGCTGTGTCACGTGCTTATCTTGAGCTTCCATGAATGCTCAGGTGATTTAGGGTGCAGTGTCACGTGCTTTGTGTGACTTTATGGATGGAAAAAAAGCTTTTAAACTTATCATTTTATCTATTTTTTATGGATATAATATTTGTAAGACTTGTGATAAAAAAAATAATAATAATAATTAGTTTTTCTTATACTTTGATGGAGCTCACAGGGCTCTCGTTTTAAAATACCCAACAAAGAAGGATCTTTTTGTAAATTTGCGCATCGAGAGTCGAGACGGAAGGACGCAACGAAATATCTCGTTGACTCGCTTTTGCCACGCAACGCCGCTCGTACTTATCTCAAAGCATGGATTTTTTTTTTTAAAAAGATAAATTAAACTAGTTTTTTTATTAAAAAAATATAATATAGTTTACTGATAGATTTTGCTAAATCTACTATTATAAAAAATGATATGTTATATAAAAAAATACATATAAAAATATAATATAAAATTTAACATGACATATTTAATTATATAGATGTGAATTTTACAGATATAGAATTTATTATGCTGAATTTTATACTATATTTTTTATGTAATATATTATTATTTTAGATTAATTTATTTTAGGAAATAACGGCTGATGGATTTCTCATTTTATTTGGAAAATGTTTGGATATGTAATTTTATTATAATTAAATATTTTTTATTCTTTATCCACGAAATTGTATGTACATATATTATATATATATAATTAGATATTTTGTTCACTTTATTGTTGTTCCCGAGATAGAGAGAAAGAGAGATAAAGAGAGAGAGAGAGAGAGAGAGAGGCGAAGCTGGGGAGGCGGATCAGTCTCAGCTCCCGAACGATTCACGGGGACGGCGGAATTCTTTCCGGAGCAGAAGGTTCCGTTGAGTAGGCGAATCGAGGAGGCGCTTGATCTGATCGGGCTCCGTTTGGAATCGGGAGGAAAGTTGATGCGAAAGCCATGGATCGCGCTGCGCTAACGGTCGGTCCGGCGATGGACCTGCCGATAATGCACGACAGCGATAGGTACGAGCTGGTGAAGGACATCGGGTCGGGGAACTTCGGGATCGCCCGGCTGATGAGGGATAAGCAGACCAAGGAGCTCGTCGCCGTCAAGTACATCGAGAGAGGCGACAAGGTCGGTCGCCTGCTGATTCCGTACCGTTTCTGTTCGGGTTTATCTGTTAACAAATTCCTACCTTTGATGGATTTGTAGTTAGTTCTGTTGATTTAGAGAGTTGTGATACTTCCTTTCTCGTTGAAAGTTATGTGTTGGGGGTAATTTGATGCTGAATGCTCTAATTTCTGGCAAATTAGATCCTAGAGATTAGCAGTTGCAAGTGTTTGAGAATTCTTTTTTATCTAGTTAATTATTCTATTCAGGTGCTTCTACTTTTATTAAAGTCGATTATCATTGTGTTTCATGTATCTTGCTGAATGCTTTCTGTAGAGTTCACCTAATAGCAAACCAGCTGTTCTGTCCCTTTTCACCTAGCTCGTTCGAGGTATAAGGATAGTTTCATGATAGGTAAATTCTTCTTTTCTCATTGCACAAGTAGTTGGGTTATCTATCTTTCCGGTATATTTGTTTTTCTTCTTTTTGTAGGACTTGTAGGCATGAGCTATATAAGAAGAACAATGTGTTTAATCTTTAACTGCAAGGTCTAAATATCAAGTGTACTGCCTTTGATTAAGTTATGTTTGATAGGTTTTAGAATTTACTAGGTCATAGTGGCAGTGGTAATATATTCACTGAAAAATGAAGAATGACTTATGTATTACAGTCCTGTGTTACAATTTAACTTTCATTTTTCTCAATTTACGAAGAAGTCTTGGCCCTTAGGTTCATGAAACTTGATGGCAGCAACGGCCTAACAGTTGTATTATTGATACTCTTTTGTGCTCGATTGCACAATCATTGCTAAACCATTTTGATTGTTCTCATATCATGTTGAAATCATCATATTCTTCACTCACTATTGCTATTCTTTTGTGCACGATCATTGTTTTTTAATTTAATTTTCTATTACATGATGTCCAAAGCATAAAATTCTGTTTCTTGTCAGGAACTCCACTGCTCTTCTGCATAAAATTGCTTGAATAGTTACATGAGCTTGTTTTCATCTTTGAAGAATACCAAGGCTCATATTTTCTGAATCTCTATATAAATGTATAAATTAATTTCTTAAGTGATTTATTGCGTAATAGATGGTGGTCAAATGGGATGGACAGTTAGATCGGTTTGGAGTTTTGGTACAATCACTTCATTTTGGTTTCCAGCAATAGCCCTTCCATTCCTATTGTATCCATTTCATTATCATGAAAATCCCTAAAATTACACATTCCCAAATTTTATGGAATAGTTGTTCCTTCATTTGGTTGCAAAATGAACTGGAGAGTTGTTGTTATCCCTAGAATTATTACTTTCTCACTCTGGTTCAGTAATTATTATTCTTTCTCAATCCTTCTTAGCTAATCCTTGAATAAAGTCTAAGAATACTCATCCTTGTATGTTAAATTCTTCTTCCATGAACCAACAGGAGTATTTATCCCTATTATGTTCCTACTTTATTCCATCTCCTAAGAATAAGTATCATGTTCCTTACCAATTCCATTAGGGAAATTCTTTTTGTCAAAATTTTT
>JBBMKF010000034.1:6629876-6648340 GCA_037834155.1 Curcuma caesia | reverse complement strand
ATGATCACCGATGGCCTTTCAGATTCTGAGACGGTCGTTGATCTCCCAAGACACGGAGTCAGGAGGAGGAGGAGCAGGAACAGGGTGAGCATTCTGGAGCACGCCATTGTTCAGGTAGACGTTTCTTGGCGTTGCTTTAGTATTTATAGACTAAACATTAAAATTTTTAAAAATATTTGTTGATTAAATATTTTTTTATATATTATATTGAATGTGAGATAATTAATACCTGCAGAATGGAACATACTTTTAGAATTTTTTAAATGTATTAAGAGGTTTAAGCAAAGCTACTAACGGAAAGTTATTATTAAAAAAATCCTTTAATATTTTAAAAAATAAAAAACACAGTTGTTTTAAAGAAAGAAATAGATCATTATAGATATTTTATGATTTCTCAAAATGGAGAACTGTAAAAAAAATGCGCTTTTGATTTATTCATAGTTTTAAAAAAATAGTATTTTGAGGAAAAATTATTTTAATAAAAAGAGTTAATTAATTCTAACCTTTTAATTCATTTGAAATCTATACAAAATGTTTACATGTGAATTGATGTCTGAAGTGTTTAAACTATCTCAGTTTTCTGTACGATTATTTTCAAAGAATAAATAATTAAATTTTATTGGAAACACTGGTTTTTTTTAAGACGATATCATTTTAAGAAAAAAAAAAGCCTTTCTTAACTTTTTATTCTTATTTGGGTTGACATGGGAAATAAAAGCTCACAAGAAAAAAAAAGGAAAAAAGTATGGGAAGGGACGTAAACTTATCTGTAGAGCACAGAATAATGACTGGGTTGGACTTTATCAAAAACAATCAAGGAAGATTGAAAAAACAGAAGGTAAGATTCATAAATATTGAAACAAAAAAAAGTAAAGATTCATATATTATTGTGTTCATCATGCACACAACATTGCAGAAAAAGGATACGATCACTCCCCCACAATTCGAATCCCAACAGATTAATTAAGCATCCAAGATTTGAATATCAACTATGACGCACTGTTTTGCATTTCCGGATCTGCAGAAAGTCTGGACATCTGAATTATCAAAAAAAAAACACCAGAACCAGAAATAAAAATAGCTAAGAGATAATATTTTTATTAGTTATCATCCACAGCTTACACACTCAAGAATAGCAGAAATAAACTGAACAAGAGATTAAATTTAGTTTGCTCTCAAAAGTTAGAATGGGCATGCCTATTCTTTACATTAGATCTAATGACTGGATTACATTACTCAATCTGTAGTGAAGATTTGCTTGTGTCATTCCGAGGAGCACCTTGCCACATCAGCAGCACTTGAAGTCTATTTGAAATCATCAGTGAAGGGAAATATCGGGAAAAAAATTTTAGTCGGAAAAATATGATGCTAAGGGTGCACTACCTCTTAAACTTGAAGGGATGCGTCTATTATAATCTATGATGTGGTCATCTACCATAAATAGCAACCAACATGCTCCCCTTCACTGACTAGATCATGAGGTTGCTATTTATAACCTTAAAATAGTACGGAGTGTGTCACAAAGGTTTTGAATAGTTTGCTTCTCTTGTGCTGCTTGAAGCTCTTGGAGCGGCATATCCTCATAACACCTGGAAACAATAGGGGCAGCAGACTCAAGGATGACAAAATTTGGCAATCTCAAATAAAATGCTTCTGAAAAAGTAAATATGATCTTACGTTTTATGATAAGCCAATGCTTGTGCTAGATTCATCAATGTTGGGCTTGTAGTCAATCTCTGATAAACTCCTGGAGGAAGCTGGATCTAGGCCACCAAAGCAACACACTGAATCCAACCATTCAAAAACGCAACAAGCAAAATTTTGTCAGTACCTCATTTTGCCCTTTGCGTCCTTTTTTGGATTGCCCATCGCCACTGAAAAGCTCCTTCACTGCTTCCAATGCAGCATGAGAGGTAGATTCCTGCACTCTATCCCCAGCTACGTTCTCGGAGACTAGAGCAAGAGGAGAAATGTCTATTGCCTTAAGAAATGGAATAGGTACGGTATTGCCGGCAGCATAGATGGACCGGATCTAGGAAATGGACAACTCAATAAGCCAGAGAGGAATAAATTAATTGAACTGGGAAATAGATTTTTCATTTCATTATTGTTCACTTGAGCTCAAAATACTGTGGTCAGGGAAGATGCTTTTTATAGCTAAATGCACCTTATCTTGTACTGAAAATGCTTTTCGGTTAATGGTGGCACTTCTCAGGGTACTGCTCTTGTCAGCGTTATCAGAAGCTGTATAACTCTTGCCTGAACTATGTTGCTGCAAGACAACATTTGAATTGACTCTCTCAACATAACCAGAAGATGACGGCAACCGTTGGATTGGTTGGGAATCGAGCATTTCCACTATGTCAGGCTTTTTAGTAACTACAGTACCACTCAAATTGTCAACCCTGAGCCAATAAATAAATAAATGTGAAAAGATAGTTAAACAAAAGTTGGTTACCAGGAAAGAAAGAAAAAAAAAATTAATTAGCAATTAGAGTGTAGCACTTGAAGCAGCATATCATTACAGTATTTAATAGTTACCCTTCAAAGTTCACTTTAGTGCTTTGGAAACATTATGATCATTGTCTTGTATAAAAATTTAGGTCATTGCATAAAACATTAGATCACAACTATCCAGAAATAAAGGAAAATCTTGAATCTATTAAACATACCAAAAATCAAAAGATCTATCCCCAGGATCATGATTGAAAGAACTGATGTCACCAAGTCCAGGTATGAATTCTGGTTTCTTAGATATAGGAGATTCAACAAGTTCATCCCTGATTCCAACTTCATCATGAACTACGACAGTACCAAATTCCCCTACATAGAAAAGATGTCAAATTGATAAATTTGTTGATGACTAACTTGACACTAGTTCAAATTTAAGAATATATTTCCTTTGGGAAAGAATAAAAATAAATAGACTGAAGGATTTAGGTCATCTTTAAGGAAAGGAGACTCTAGGCTTATTGTTGTTCAAGGAAGAGCAGGCTAGACTGTAAAACATCTCAATCTGAGATTTTAGCCTAGGACAATACTTTTATCTAAATAAAATAAAAAAACAATTATTTTTACAAAGTTTAAGTACAACTTGACAAGAAGGATGTATATCCTAATTACATTAGGTAAAATACAGTTTCTGTGATTGATTTAATGCAACTAGGCTATGGAGATTGCTTACTTCACAAATCATCATACAGGGGGAATTAATCGATACATGAGGAACTAATGACTGATAGCTCAGTAATTTCAAAATAAGATGTCTACTCGTATTTACTCATGTAAGTTATGCAGGATTCCTTCAAATTATAAACAACCTTACTCTTTTAATATTTTTCTTAGAGATTAAAGGAAGCATTTTGTTCATCAAATGCTGTAGGATTTGCAAAACTGTGAGGGGAATATCCTGATATGGTTTGGCAATGTTGGTAATTCACTTTGGCAGGTTATTCACTTGGGCATTCAGCTCGTTTCAACCAAGGATCTTTACTCATTTGGGGCCGAAAATTTGAGTGTGTACACCATAATGAAATCATATAACAGCAGGCATATAAATTAAAAAAACATGTCTTGAACATTCACAATGACTTACATTTTATACTCTTTGATCACAAAACCTATTGACACGAACATGAATCTTATGGAAACACAATCAAATTTCTGTATTCTGTGACCAAATAGATTTAGCTATTTATACAACTTATACCATTAGTTAATTGAATTGGATCGACTATAAATAATATTTAAAATATGATTAAAGTTGAGTTACAAAGGTGACAAATACTGAAAATTAGAAACTGCTACCATAATGCACCATGAATGACTGTCAAATGAAAAATGATACTATTCTTAAGTGCCTAGTAATTAAAACTGAATCCCTAACAAACCAAACACTTCAAATTCCACATGCAAAGAAAATTAATTGAATGGAATCATATAACTGACGATGTATCTTAAATTTCATCAGGTGAGCGGATAAGAAAATTCAAAATGGTATAAAGCGGAACATTTCCTCAATTCATTGATGATGAGGTCTTTGGCACATGAGAATAGATTTAGCAATCTAATAACTGCAGCAGAATCATTTAATTTATTACTTGATAAGGTCTTTGTAACTCAGCATCCATCGTTTCAACTTCAACTATGGGTCAAGTTGCAAAACAAGATCTGTCCTTGGGAATAAAAAGGGTGTCTCCCTCATTACAAGAGAAAAATAAGCCAAAGCGAAACTAAGTTGCTTAAGAGAAGGCATACAAAACATTATGCTACTTATTTTATGTGATGTAAATTTCCACTAGCAAAATAAGTTTCTAATTACCTGCATCAGTTTCAGCACTGTTGATTGGATAACCAATAGGCCTTGAAGGAACAGTGTCTCCATATACAGTTCCTTCTACTCTCTGCAACAGTGAATGAAATTAGGGATAATAAGTACGAACTTTTGCTTATGTTAATTCTAAAAAAAATGATCAGAGAGATCATACAGTTTCACTTCCTGCTTGTTGATGTTGGGCCTGTGCAGCCATTGATGCTCTTATTTGCCTAGCTTTTTTTATTTTTGGCAACATTTTTGGAGGCCCCCAATTGCATTTTTCAATGAATTTATGCTGTAAACTACTTTAATTAAAATCTAGCAGGAAAAATTAATCATACAAAAAGCGATCAAGTAGTCGTAACCTCACAATCATAATCGGAGCAAAACTACTACAGAGACTAATACAACAAGACCAACTAATAGGACTAACTCATATCTCCGATTAAATAACCCACTTATGGTTACATAGAATGTAAAAGTTTGACAATCTCGGATACCTTCAGCATCTCAGTTGCAGATGGACGTAATCGTGGATCTTTGGTTAGGCACTTAGCAATAAAATCATGGAAAAGAAGTGACCTGCAAGAAGGAAATGACCATAAAAGAACCAAATCATAATATTCAATTTAATGGCATGAAGTGAACATCAAATGTATCTAGGAGCAAGGTTGTTGGACTTACTTTTCCACACACCTAGATGAGGGTCTGTGAACTGGGTCATGGAATTGTAAGAACTAGTATAAAATTTAATATCATTCATTACAATCATTCATTACAAAGTATAAAAAGTGGTGCTATTTAAGATAAGCATGCCATAGCCGCTAAAGGGATGTATGAGGCTATGCTGTTCTTCATTTATGTATAATTGTGTATATTTATATCAATCAACTATAATATCTGTAAAGTACAAAATAACTCAAGATAAACAACAAATAAATTATCTCCTAAGTGAATCAGGCTTTGTTATCATTTTGTTGATTGTTCTCCTATATTGTTAATCTGAATTTTATAAAGAAATTCCCTCTTTGGTGTTGTCTTCAAGTGATGATCTCATCTCTTATCATGTCCAGCATTACCACCTTTATACTTCTCAAAAAGGTATGCATTCTAAGAATAATATGACCGTGATAAAGGCATCATAATATATGTGCAAGTTTCCATTTGTGACAAGCACAGAATAAGCAACAAAAGAGAATAACTGTACCCCAAGAGAATTTTGAACTTAGAAGTGAAGTGAGAAATCAAATACAAGGTATATGATAGTTAATGGATGATGCATATGCTAAAATAGAGATAATGACAATAAGTTGGTAGGAAGTCAGGTCTCAGTATGATCTTGAACTTCACCATTTCTGGCAATGTTAAATATCTATTATTCACATGGAATAGACTAGTTATAGATATCCCTTTTAATTAAATAAAAACCCATAAATAACAAATTCTAGAATCATTTCTGTAAAAAACATACCATTTTTCTTTGTCTTCAAGCATTGGAGCAGGCTCACTTGATATCATAAACAGCACCTACTTGGAAAAAATATCAACATGATCAATTTATTATACATACTGAACGGAAAGCAAATGAAGAAGAGTAAGAATGAGGAAAACCAACAACAGAAGTGGCAAGAACACCAAACATTGGAGTTGCAATTCACATATTTGATAATAGTCATTTTTTGATGCTATAGAGTATAGATTAATTAAAATCAAATCCATTGCATGGTTGACAACAAAAAAAAAAACTTAGCAACCTGAACAGTATGTCAATTTGAATCGAAAACTAGTGGCACAGAGAAGTTTCTTAAACCATGTGTTATTACAAACCAAGAAAGTTGTTTGACAATGATACATGGTTTAAGATTAGTTAAGATTGGTAAAGATGTTTGCTTGTTGCACCACCTTCATGATCAGATGATAAATAGAGAAATGACTGTGATTCAGCTGTTTTTATCCTAAATCATGGAATGCATCATCATGATATGTTTGGGCCAAACAATGGCTTGAATGGAAAACAAGTAGACCAAGAGGTAGGAAAGAGTATAACTCAATAGGTAGGACCTAAAACAGCCTTTGATACTCATTGAAAGAACAGATTTGAGAAAATTGAAACATCTATTTCAACCTCTTAACTACCACATAAATGGATAGAGCGAAAACTGTAGGTATGTGCTAAAATTTTGCTCCTCTTCATTCTCTCAATTTCTGCAGATACAGATTGAACACACTACAGGCTTGCATGAGATTAGGATCATGTATTAACCAATAAATCCCAAGACCAAGAAAAAAAAACAATTGCACAATGCAATGACAGTAGTAGGCTAATGCAAGGACATGAAAGAACTATTGAATAAAAACTTATCATGATATAAATACATGAATAATTTCTTTGAGATGAATCATATATTTGCACTAACCCTCATTGGATGCACCGCATATCTTGGAGGTAGTCCCTGAAATCAATAGATACAGCAATAAAATGTTAGCAGTATGAGAATTTCACCTAGCATGATTAGGAGATCACAAGTAAATGACAGGTATTACCCACTATACGAGAAGAAAAAGGACAGAACTAGCATCTTAAGAAAAATACCTCTGCCATTTCAATAGCTGTGACACCAAGTGCCCAAACATCAACCTGAAAAATGTTTCAGTGCCAGATTACTAGAGGCAAAATATGAGTCCCTTAATAAATCTGATTAAATGTAAAGCAGAAGAATCAAAGGAGTTGTAGCATATCTCTCTCATGGGAACTCAGAAGGTACTATCCTTGGATGGCAAAGACATCCTTAACACTGACAACAATAACACTATCTCTCTCCTTCATGTACACATGTGCAACTCAATCTCACCAAATTTCAATAAATTTTAGCCCAAGTATAGTGAATTTATCCTATTTCAAACAAAATTCTATGATCTTTCTCTGTCAATCTTCCTTAGCAAGTTTATATAGATCCTCCTATGCCATTAGTAATGACGTAGGAGAATCCATATAGCCGACCCCCACTTAATGGGATAAAGGTTTAGTTGTTGTTGTCGTCATCAATCTTCCTTAGATGTTTGATTTCTTAGGAAAGATTGTCAGACTTTGCAATCCAGTCAAAATTTGCTGATCCAGATCACAATCAGATGAGATTGAAAGGTGATGTTTTAACAAGTTTCCTATGGCCCAATATTCCAACTCAGAATGTGGTCCAATATTCCAATTCAAAATGAGGTTAAATAAGAAGGAAAATGAAGGTTAAATTGTAGGTCTACATATCACACTTTAGGAGAACAAATATTGATTGGTTAACTAAGTTATTTCAACAAAATTTTGAGGACTAAGACAATGTTGTAGAAGGGAGGGAAATTGTTTTAGTACCATTTTAAGAAACAAAAGTGTAGATGTTCTAATTATAGAGGGATCAAACTTATGACTCATACTATGAATGCACAATAAAGAACCACTGAGAGAAATAAGAGATAAGGCACCTTTGAAAATCAATTTGGATACATGTATAAAAGATCACATATGAATACTACTTTTAGTGACCACTAATGAAAAATCGATGTCCACGTACTTTTTATAAACTTGAAAAAGTTTCTGATAGAGTTCTAGAATATTGAGGTGGTTGTTTGAGAAAAATATGTAGCAATTATATTGATATGATAAATAATAATAACAATAATAATGTAGCTACAAGTATTTTCTATGATGTAATTGTTGATTTGTATCATGGGAATGGCTCTATTCCATATTTTTTATGTTAACTATAAGAACACATGGATTCCATTTAAGAAAAAGCTCATTGGTGTATGTTATTTGTTGAAAATATTGTGCTAGGTAAATAGGTTAAGGTTGCAATTGGAATTGAGGCGGAAATTGTATACATTGAAGGTTTTAAGATAAGTAGATCTAAAATAAAATTTAATTTTAATAATAAGAAAAAACCTGTGTGAACAGTTGGATATAAAACTCTTACAAGTTTTAAATATCTTAGATCTATTTGAGCAAGATATTATTAAAGGTATTATTGATAGGATAAAAAGTGGATTGTTGAAATGACGAGAAGTTTCTAGAATCATGCGCTCATCATACTCCTAGGCAAAAAGAAAGTTTTATAAGATTGCAATACAACTAACTATAATTCAAAATCAAAGTGTTGGATAATTAAGAAACAACATATAAAAAAAGTTCAGATGGCAGAGATGAAAATGAAAAAATAGATACATGAATTAGAAAGGAAAAATAAAAAATATTATTATTTGAGCAAAATTATATGTAGCTCCAATAGATAATAAACGAGAAAAATGTAATATGAACATATTCAAAGATTACCAATAGGTTTTATGTTTAGACAAGGTATTATGATTAGAATGGAAGGTCTAAGGAGAACAAGAAAACTCAAACTCGCGTTATTAAAGGGCAGTTTAATGCATGAAGCTCCCGCTAATGTGGGTCCCGGAGAAGGGTCTATTGTACGCAGCTTTACCTTACATTACAAGAGACTCTTTCCATGATTCGAACTCATAACCTCCAGGTCATATGACAATAACTTTACCGTTGTATCAAAGCTCCCCTTCATTTAATTGATTTAATCAAACTCGTGCTATTGTGATAAAAAAAAAAAGCATTTAATTGATTTAATTATTCTTAGTAATATAGTCTTGCATAAATCTCAATATAGAGGGGTAGATCCATGTATCTGACATCTAACAGATAGACAAATATTAGATAGTTGGAATAAACATGGCTTGATAATTTTGATTATGATAAGGAAAATATTCCAATTCACATGCCACAATATAGCCATAAAAATAATTCATAACTTAAACATTGCTAGAAGCAATAGAGTCAGAGTTAGTAAGAGTGCCAAGGTACAATAAGCTAACATTAATTTGCATCAATTTTTGTGGATAGTTATCAGCAAGCAGATTTATGGGGAAAATGAGAAACTGAAACACTGAATAAGTTTATTCATGAGCTGGAGTCTTGTCCCCATCTTAGATTTTTGTGAACTGAATTGCAAACAGTTAATTAGAGATTATCTTGAGCCATATACTTAAGAAAATCTAAAGATCTCAATGTATCACTATTTTGTGACTACTATGAATTCATAGAATCCATGAAGATGGAAGTTTTTCAGATGTTAAAGGGATTCTATATTACACCTTACAGAATGCATAGTTAGTTTAACATACTTGCAATCAACAGTCAAATTACCTTTCCATCATACCGACTTTCTTGAATAACTTCTGGAGCCATCCAATGTGGAGTACCGATAACCTGAAGATGACATGAAAATACAATTGATATAACAACGAAATTCAAGGGTGTCATACATTATGAAATTAACCTTAGAACAACATAGTAGCAATAATCAAAACAAAAGGATGCAAAGCGTGTATAGATGAGAGAACTAACCCACACTCAACTACTGACCCAAAATGTTCGTTTATAACCCTTCATTAGTTCACAGCGATATGGAATTAAATTGAAGGTACAACTCATATTCCATCATATTATAGAATTGTCTTAATTGGTGGTATGAGACCCAATGATGGCTCTGACATCACCTAGACAATTTTTTTCCAGCACCTCACCATGAATAAAATTAGATCTACTCACCATTTGTCATGATCTATAGAGATATGAGAATTGACTTATTAACTTGTAAGACTCAACCAATGACCCAAAATAGTGAAGCCCAAGTTATAATAATAACTACCCATCTAAGCTTATAAACATAATTTATTAGCCCACAACTCACCATATGAGACTAAATTGGTATCATAAATTTGATGTACGTTCCCCTTCTAAACATGGAAACCTTGGGCAACATATACGATATTAAATTATTGCAAGATGAAGGCAAAAGGAGGATGAGAAAAACTAAAATCCAAAAGAAAATCTTCAAAATCCAATATTGATAAGGTTCTTTGGCAATAAATTAACTAGGGGTGGGCAAGAACCACACTAGACACCTCCATTTAATTGGAGACTTGACTCTACCCAAAAACAATTAGAATACATTTTCCTAGTCTGTTCAGAGTTTGGATTTTTCACATTTTAGTATTATTGAGTTTCAAGACATGATACAAAAAATCCACAATATCTTTGACTCATCAGAAAAAAAAAGTTTTAGAAATGATCCTAATCCACTATCCAAGATAAAGTGACTCAAGTAGACTATATTTGACTAAAGTGGAACTAACTTTGATTTAGAAACCTTATTTAAAAAATTGTAAAATATTAAGAAAATATGAAAGACAACCAAATTGGACACAACCAAGAAATCTGACAAAACCTGAAAATGATTCAAAATCCATTAAAAAAAATTTCTGTCACAGAAACCAGATCCAATGCCACTCCTAGATTGGATATTCAATTTTCAATTGTACTAGATGATGCATTTAGAAGAATGAAAACTAGAGAAATGACATTATCTGGAGAATCATAGAAAACCACTAACCCTTGACGAAATAGGCATCACCCAAACTATTTTTACAAGTGATTCATGAACATGCAAAATGAAGAAAAGGATTCTTCAACATTCATATTTTTTCCACATTGCAGCAAGAAATGCAGTCAAATACTAAGTGATCTCCAAGTCTCAATGATTTATTAACCACTGATTTATTAACCACTTGAAGCACTTGTGTTAGAACAAGCATCCAAAGTTCAGGCTTGACTGGACATCAAATTTGGAGAGAAAAGACAGTCAAAAGATTCAAATTATACAAGAGAACCTCACATCAGAATCATTACTCAATAATATTAGCAAGAACACTATACAGCAAGTCAAAGAACTTTAGGGTTTCGAGATAATCCCACGAACAGATAAATGTGTATTCAAAACAAATTAGAACATAACATAAGCACGAAACATCAACTTGGATACATATTAGCAAAATTCCTCAGTTGATTATCTTCTAAAGATTAGTGAGGAATATGATAATAAACGCCAAACAAAATTAAAGATGGTACAAAGGTGGGGTAACAAAAATATCTAGTCACTCACCAAGACATTTGCTATGGTAATACAGTGCCTAATGACGCACAAAAAAAGTTATGATTGTGCCTAGAATAATAAATGCTCCTGAGAATATATGGTTAGATGATAAGTTACATCATGACATGTTATTTAAAGAAATTAACATGAGGATCAAGTAATGCACAGAACTTGGTGACTAGGGTCTTTTCTCCAAACATGCCATGATGTAAACAATTGCATCAAATATAGGAACAAGTGACACATCCTAACTTTATCAGAATGAAAAATCCAAGTGTAACTAAAAATGACAAATTTTTATGCATATCAATAAACCATGAAGAATCTAAGTATACTAAAAATTGCTTCAATTAATCATCTACGGTGAAAAAAAACTAATGTATAGGAAATTCAGCATACTGTGTTACGCTTTGACATGGTCCTAGTAAGCTGGGCAGCCACACCGAAGTCACCTGTTTCAGGTTACAAATTTGGTAATAAAAATTTGAATGCTATCTATTTGCTACAATGCATATACATCTTCAAATGGATGCAGCAAGAGTAGCATTTCTCAGGTAAGTGCTTACCCAACTTTACCTCTCCCTGTTCTGTAAGTAAAATATTGCCACCTTTAATGTCCCTATGGACCTTAAAAATTGAGTGCAAATATGAAAGCCCCTACATCAATAAATTTAAATATTTAGATTTAGAAAAAGGGCAATATGCAATAATTACATAAGATTTCTCATTCCCAAAACCTTGTAATTATCAAATGATTTGTTGTTCTGCTTACTAGATGAATTATAGAAAGTTTCAGCGATATTATATTCCTCAATGAATTACCATTCATCTTCAAGATAAAACCTCACAGTTAATATTATTTGGAAATGATATTGTCACAGCTGATAAGACTCTAGATAGAATAAGCTTGAAGCTTGAATTATAGAGGAATTATAATAATTAAAATTTTAAACAATGTAAACTTAAAGTTCAATATATGAAATGTAATTTTAACAGAGAAGAAATGAGGATAGATAGGTTGGTTTGTTGGGAGATTCTATAAGACTGAAATGGCTACCACATCCAACGAAAGCAACAAGTGCACAAGTTATTCAATCTTGATGCAGGGAGGTACTAACAATAAATAATAATATCATATCAAGTTCTTCGAGGTTGGTAGTTGGAATTAGTACATCTAAATCCCTTAATGAGCTTAACAAGGATCCATTGGAGGGCAACTTTAGTGCAAATCTATTATTCAACAAGGAGATACTAATAAACAAATCAATTATAATATAAAGCTTGAGTCTTAAAAATGGAGAAAATTTTCTAAAAACTTGTGATCACTATGTGCTCCTTGTGCTAAAAGAAAATATGAGATTGTGATACAAGCAATCATACTTTATGATTCAAACCTCCAAATGTTGGGAAGCAGGAAGAACACATAGAACATCAACAACATAGAAAAGATAGCATAATAAAGTTAATAAGAAGATAGGGCAATATGGCAAGACAAATATATGGGTTATTTAGAAAAGATAGCTTTTGAAAAAAAAACTATCAAAAGTAATTAAGATGATATACGTATGTTCAACCAAGAAATTCCATAGTCAAATAAATTATTAGTGTTGAAGGTGCCCACAAGCAGAAGATGAGAATCATAAAGACGTGCGGACATATGAGGATAGATAGAATAAGAAATGAGAACATTAAAGAAAAAGTCAGGTTGCACCTATTGAGGGAAAAATTCTAAAGACATGTTTAAAATGGTACGGACATATGCTTAGAAGACCAATAAATGTTTCAATTAAGCGATGTGAAACTATGACAAAAATATATATTAAAGGAGGAAGATCAAAGAAGAATTGGTTGGCAATCATAAAACAAAATAAAATTTATTTAAATATAGATAATAATATAGTAGGAGATAGAGCCTAATGGTGTAGGAAGATCCATATACTCGACCCCACCTAGTGGAATAAGACTTAGTTGTTGTTGTTGTTGTTGCTGCTACTGAAGTGACAAGAAATAAAGGAAGACCAAACAAATCTTAATTAACATAATAAAGCAATTGCAAAATTTGAATAGTATTAGTGATATAGCTTTGTATAGAATTCTATGAAGGGATAAGATCCTTGTAGTCAACCCCTAAATAGTTGGGATTCTTAACACAGCTACATAATGATGTGATGGTTGCACCTATCACATAAATGGGTCGAGTCTCTCATTTGGACAGTTTGTTAAGTATATATTCAACCATTGCAAGTTTAGTATAAATCAACCTGAATCTTTGAATGAACAATTTTTAATGCTCCAGTTGCACATCAAAAACAGCTGGAGGATGGTACAATTTTGGGAGTAGAATGAGGATTTAATCACTTCGAGTGTGATTGGTTATAACTGATTATTATTAATTTTACACCTTATCCAGCTAGACCATCATAGGTTACCAAAGCTTATATTATATTGGATGGATCGATTAATTTGAACATTTGAATTTAGATTCCCAGTGATTGGACAAGCCAGATTTACTGGTCAGATATTAGATCGATTAGCACACAGCACCTACACAGAAGTGCATGTACAGGTCAACTAATGAGTGTCTCTTCTAAAGCTGCGGTGTAAGAGAAGGTAAACTATAACGAAAAAGAGTAAAAGAAAGAGTAGCTGCTTAACTGCCTCTCTACATTTTTTGTGTTTAATAATTAATAGGTACACCACCACTCTTCTTCCAGTGCATTTACTGCAAACTCATCACTACTATCATACATGTCCTTTTGCCTAATGATGACCTTGCTAGTCCAGCCAGAGTATGTGGATGCTAGCCTGATTTTTCAATCCTCAAATGAGTTCTTATTAGAAAGGAACATTTATGCATACTAGAATAGGTTCTCTGAGATGTGAAGCTGCCAATTGTGTTGTTTGTCTATCACATTCCCTGCTGAAGTTGTTTTTTGGCCTTGAACGGAATGTCAACCTTTGATGAGAGAATTGTTATGCATTTATTACTAAAATCTTAATGAGCATACAAGTAAGTATGAGCATATAGGCAAGCATTTCAATGATGTTCTGCATCTCAACATATGCAAAAAACAGTACTTCTTGCCCGTCTCAAGCAAGGCTGAATGAGATTCTTAATCTATTCTTTTTGTCATTTGTCAAAAGCAAATATGATATACTCACTATGTCATTGATAATCATAAATGAAATGGTGATTTCAATACTCTTCTTGATGATACTGTAATATTTTTCATATGAAATCTTACAGGTTTTTAATCCAATAATAAATATGGATCAACCTATAGTCTGACCCACAAAACAATTAAGTGGTACCTTTAGAGCTTCTCTACAGATATAGGCAATTTGGTTCTCATCTAAAGATTCCTCTGTAGTATTCATCAAGTCAGCAATACTTCCTCCACCACAGTACTCCATTATTATCTGCCAAATGTAAACTAAAACATATGTGAGATACAAAATGACATGGTAGATGATTAGATGAACAATTGAAATAATTCTTAAGTGCCACCAGCAGCTGCATTGGTGTTGGTAAACAATTTGTATGGTTGCAATGCTGATCTTATACGAACATATTTAGTCCAAGACAAACAAAGCACTGAGAAGAGTAGCATCCCCTACATGATGTTGGACTTGCAACCAAAATAAAGTCCATAGGTTATATCTGAAGGTAGATTCTTAGCAAGGCCACATGCACAAAAAAAAAAAAAAATTCACTCTAGTGTGACTGTTTATGAACATGTGAAGGCCATTGGACTTACCCATAAGTATTCCTCTCCCTGGTAACTCCCAAAATAACGAACAACATTTGGATGACTACATTGCTGCAACATTTCGATTTCTCCACGAATATCATCATAACCTTCCTCCTGAAAAGAGGTTTACATGGAAACAAAATAATCATTGGAAAAAAATTTATGTTCTCTATGACTTTCAATCAATCATAAGTAATTGATTACCTGAAGAAGTATGAAATAAGATCAAAGAATGTGCACATTCACATCTAAATTCTAAATTTTACAGTTAATAGAGATAACACTTGTAGATTCATGTTATGACAAGTATGCAGGTCTATAATTCTCACTATCAAACTTTTGTTGGTCCTTCAATTAACTATAAGGTTCCTGATGTTAAATGAATTTATCCACCATAAACAAAAACTAGATGCATCACTATCAAGTCTGAATATTTTATCCAGATTCTGGGATTTGCACAAACTCATTTCTCTTGAACACGGTAATTCCAGAAGAAGAACAGCACATTCATTGATGTTACAGGCTACAAAGTATGAAAATAAAGTTGTTAGATAAATCACTAATGAACCAGCATTCATAGCTATGACACTAGACAGCATACCTACCATGCATTGGGGTTAATTGGTGCATCAATATAAGTTACAAAAGAATTAAGGTTGACCAAATTTCTCGTGTTGCTATCTAACATGCATTTAGAAAATTACTTTGAATTCTCTCTCAAACAACTCTTTCATCTTCTTTACTTTAGAGGTCGACAACAAAATTTATTAAATGGTATGAAGAAAGGAATACCATGTCACTCGAGGCTATAACTTTGATGGTAACAGGCTCTTAATTATTTACATCAAGGTGAAAGGGATCAGAACTTGTTAAACATAAGTTCTAGGGAAATTAAGGTTTGCAGAGAACATTTCTCAAGTTGCTTGCTGAATGCATTTATAAGTTATCTCAGTTTTTTTATACAAACTATTATTTCCTCTTCCTAAAGGCTGAAAGTGGATATGGAATTTTGGAGTCTTATGTGAGTGTCATTTGCCCTTAGGTTAAAAGGAAAAGTTGATAAAAATCATAGTATGGACTATCATGCTTACAATATCCAAATATTGAGCAACTAGAAAATAAAATATTTAAAAAGACAATCAAACAAAGATGAAAATGTTAAGATAAATTGTGAGGTTACTATTACTTGTAAGACTTAGTTGTTAGCTGCAATAGAGGATAAAATGACAAAACTATGTTAGGACAGTACAAACATGTTCAAAGATGATGAATTTATACAAGTTACATTAATTAAAGTTGGAAGTGTAAAAGATAGAGGTTGACCAAAATAAAATCAAATTAACCTTAAAGTGATTTAAGAAGTATAAATATTACTAGCAATATAGTAATACAATCTTGCAAAAGATAAAATTCAATAGTAGAATAAGATGTATGCAACCAACACCAAACAGTTGGGACTAAATAGGCATGAACAATGACAACAATTCTTCAAAGGAAACTGAAAATTATTAAATGATGTGGGAAAAATAATACCCCCTCGGTCAAGGATATCACTTTGACAGCAACAAGCTCTGAAGTCTTTACATCCCTTGCTTTGTATACTGCACCATAAGAACCTTTTCCTGCCATTGAACAATTCCACAGACAATCAATAGCCAGGTAAAAAAGGATCCTTGATTGACCATGCACTTCGGCATTAATATCATTCAACAAAGAAGATATGCCTTTATCTCTCTAATAAATTAGCCACAAAACAACATAAGGAAACATATGAACCGTAAACAAATTTTTGCAGAGAACAACCTACAATAATCACGAAAAAATATGCTCCTAGGCATGCCTGAGAAGAAACATTTCCAGGAAGATCGAGAATTCTAAAAAAAACAATTTATGGCCGAATTTGTTATTCCTAACAGTCTCAACGGTCACTAATTACTAGCATTACAATCTGAATATGGAGAAGCTGATTCTTCTTTTTCGCTGTGTTACCTTAAGATTCCATTTTCCTAAGACAATCATGTTCCCGGGAGCTATCCGTAGAGATCAGAAAAACTCTTTCTCTGCCGAAGAGAATAATCTACTCGTTCAGCAATGCTTACCGAGTTCATGAAGTAATTCATACTTAGATGAAGGATCATCTTTGGCGACGCTGTCAGGCACCGAACTAACCGACGCCTTCCTCCTCTGGTGCTGCTGCTTCGCCTCCTCCCATTGGGACTGAACGAACCCTCCTCCCTCCCCTCCCCGCACCCCTTCCACTGCCACGCTCGTAAAAGGCGACCCAAACCCACCCTCATCCCTACCACCCGTCTTCCGGACAAAAGTCCCCGACACGGACTCGCTCATGCTCGACCCCGCCGCGGTAGAATGAACCAAGAACGTGGAGTAGGGGTCATCCTGGTCGCCTCCTCTGCTCCTCGGGCTCGCTCGCTGTAGATCCATGAACGGGGACCGGAGGGATCGCCGTCCAGTAGGAGAGGGCGAGGGGTGAGCATCTCGCTTCACGATGAAAGTTCCGTATAATTCATTCCCATCGTCTCCTTCTCTCTCGTCGTCGTCGTCGTCGTCAGCAGCGGCGCCGAAGTCCTTGGGAACGCGCTTGAGGAGGGGAGGGAGGGAGGGGTCCTCCTCTTCCTCCTCCTGATCCACGGAGGCATCGTCCTGCTGGGATCCGGCGTCGTCGTCGTCTCCATGGACGACGACGGTGTAGTAGAGATCGGCGCGGCCTCCACGCCGGCCACGCGAAGAAGAGAACGCCATGAGCGAACGAGCGAGGGAGTTGGGCTCAACTAGACCGAACCATTTGCGCCGGTCAAAATCCAAAGTCAACATAGGCGAATCAGTATTGGGCCGGGCTCCGCTTCACGGTTCAAATAGCCCGAAAATTAAATTTAGGTCCGATATTTCAACCCAATTAAATTTAGGTAATTAAATTTTTTGATGAATTAATTAATTTCATCATGAATAGATGTTTTTATGAAATAAAAAATCTAATCTGAATATTTTTATTATAATTTTCATTTTGGTCTTCCTAAGTAAACAAGGGCCTACGTGTCGTGCACCGTCTCAGAGACATATCCAAACTCACGTGCTGAGTTCCCTACTAAGTTTGATGTTGATTTCCCAACAATTTATTCTTACGACGGCGACTTCAAACTCCACGCCATTCGATTCTGTTGGATTTCCCTGAACGGAGTCAAGCTCGGACACTGTGTGACACGCGATGGCTCCATTTCAACCGCTCAAATTGATTTGTTTATGACTATGACCAGTCACGTGCCTGCACTTTTTGTCTTAATTCGCTCGCAAAACAACGCGAACAATGAATGCATCGTAGACAATAATTATAAATATATATAGACAATAATTATATATATATATATATATATAGAATTTCTATAT
>JBBMKF010000034.1:6530551-6543372 GCA_037834155.1 Curcuma caesia | reverse complement strand
GCAATGATGCATTCTTTGGCAGATAAGTCAATTGGCCTACAAAAGCATATTGAATCCATAAACTTCATGGAGAAGAAGAAACTTTTTTTCCTCAAGACAACTATAATAGCATACCTTTTTGATGAGAATAGATAATTGAATCACCATTCCAGCCAGAATCAGTGACCTTTGGAAGGTAATCTACATCCTTGGAACGAACAAAGCCGGTTATCGTGTCAGGCTCTTCGTCGTGGATCAGGTTTTTCTTCCCGACTTTGCACCAACCAGCTCCTTGGCAATTAAAGACCCCAATAACTCCAGTATAGTCATTCAAATTCCATATTTTCAGAAGACTGCATGATAAGGAGCACCAATTTGTAAGAAGATATTCTATTTATAGAGTGCCATGGGCTCATATGAAATGCATTTTCACCTCTTGCCATCCCTACAAGGGTCCGAAAACAAGCAGTCCCTTGTAGGCCTCCCTGGAAGTTTCGCCCTCAAGATTGATCCATCTGGGAGCACAAGCTTCTTTAACAAATCAAAATCATGATTCCCAGCTTTGTCACTGCATCAAAAAGCAAGATCAATATAAAAGCTTTCTTGGTTTTCTCATGACAAAAATAAGAAATTGCATTGCTACATATCACCTCACATAAATTGCACAACCTCCAACAGCTCGTGCAGCTCCATGATACTCGGCCATAGGGTGAAGGCTCTGGAAGAAAGGCACAAGCCGCGAGAATCAAACACATGAAATGTTCTAGTAGATAATGATAAAAGCAAAAGTTTTTGTTTGGTTACATGGAACATATCCCAATCAGGCTGCATGAATTCTCCAAGGAAAACAGTGTTATATGCAACCGATGCAATGTGAATTGTGTGAGAAGCTGGATCTCTTGGCCAGAAGTCATCAGAAGCTCTTATAATAGCTGTTCTCTTTGAGCTGTATAGAGATTGAACAAAGTTGTTTGCCAATCAGCAATTTGGGGAAAAAAAAACCTTTTCCATGAGAAGCTAGAAAGAAATAATTTTACCTATATAAATTATCAGTGTTGTGGCTCATGCAGGATATAATTCCATTGTCAGGGAAATTTCTAGCAATAGAGGCTTCCAAAGCTTGATGGTACTTTCTGGCTAGCTTTACTCTTCCACCATGACCTGCTCCTAGCGTTTCAAGAATGTTCTGTACATCTACTTTAACTCCATCAATCCCAGCTGATGCGAGATATGAGTGAAGCTCATTGTAAAAACTATAGACTTTCTTAGGGTTGACAAGGCCAAGGCCATTTTTTATCATGCTGTTCAAACAATCACAGTTTTCATTAGACTGAACTCCTGGCGATGAAACAGGATATTGAATCTTGGAATCATAATGTTCCATTCCAGCAACGCCTGGCTTTAATCCACCCCAGTATCCAGTTATCGCATGCCACACATAAACGTATCTGTTGAATAAGAAGCAGTCGAAATCCAAAAAATTTAATTCACTTAAAAATGTAAAACAAGCTTGTAATATAACAATCTAAAGATATCTTACTTCACTTGATGTTTTTTCTTCATTTCTGTGACAATATGTGCTAGCCCATTTGCAGGATCTTCATCGCCGTTCCCCTCTCTTCCATTTTTCTGAAACTTGTGGTTCTCCTTGATATGTGTAAGTCTGTTTGCAAAACTAAAAATAGAACAAAAAATAATTAATCTCACAACGCCGCAATGTCGAAAAGGAAAACATCAGAGCCAAACTAGAACCATGTCAAAACCAAACAAATAAAAGTTAAATTACATACTTTGCTGCATTGGCCGATTCAGATGCAATCCCAGTAGAGTCCATGGCTACTGACTGCCAACCATCATCAATTATGACAAATTTTGGACGAATCCCGCCTTTCCCAAAGCTGGAGATTATCAAATATATTCAATAAATGGTATAACACCGTACAGTTCATTCGCATCGCATTTGAATAAGCATGTAGTAAGAACAAAGCTGCATACTGCACCTTTCTAGTCCTTGTCTCACCCCTTCGGCAGTTACATCAGTATAAAATGCATCCCATGTACACCAGCCAAACCAATTTAACATGTCTGGCATCTTCCAGAATGAAACACAGCATGAGAAAACAGAACTACTACAAGGAGCATATATATATACTAGCTAACAAGAGAGATCATTTACCCTTTTCCTCTCTAGATGTGAAAATGTCTGCAGGTGCTTCTCAACTATCCTGTTTAGCACAACAAAGTAAGTTGTGAGTAAATCCAGATCTACAGTCTGACTCCATTTTTTGCTATTGATTTGAAGAAGAAGAATGAACTCATTTCTCTAATGGAGTAAATTATGGTCTCATAAAAAGTACCTAAACTATTTTGACCAGAGCAAATTTAATAAATACTCACTCGATTGCCCCTCTAATAAGCTCAAATGGGTCTGAGCCACCTGCCACTAAAACCAAATGGGAACCTTCAAATACCTCCACAGCCGGGTCACCTGAAATTTCATATGGCAAAATCAAAGGTATACCAACTTTCCCAGTTACAGAGCCAAGAATTTTCTTCAGATTTATCAATGAATTGAAATATTTAGCAAAGAAATTGACAGAATGCTTACCACTTTCCAAGCAAATCTCTAGCTCATCATTGGCGTTGCCCTGGAGCACAGCTCTGAAGGCACCTTCAAGGATAGGTAAGAAGACAGTATAGACTGCAGTCTGGCCCATACTATCCTCACTTCCTTCTCCGAAATGAGATGGATCAGTGCCCTCAACAATCAGAAACTGGGTCTCGAATGGGATATCTCGTCCAAAAGATCCCATCCTCTGAGTCATCCACCACATCTTGAACCGAAATGTACACATAAACCGCAAATCCCTGTAATCCAAAGACTCGGAGGTTATCAACATTAAATTTCATGAAGAACCTATGTAGGACATTAGGCGCGTCTTCTCTTGATTATAGATATGAAATACTCAACAAATTCAAGTAACTTGTAGTTCTTACAAAGAAATTCAAGAGAAGCACATGAATTCTTCCATCAAGGAATCCTTACAAAATCCAACAAAATGTAAAAGGAGAACTTAAAAGATGTGAGATGATAACGCAACAACTATTGTAAATCCTAATGCGAGCTCAGGTGCCTTTTATGAACTGAATTCTTGTGAAGAAAACTGTCCATATAGACGAAGGTATAGATTTGGAGAGTGAAAAACCCCGAAGCATTCAATTCCTATGGATAAAAGCTGAGGATCAGAAAAATCTGTCTCAAAAGAATAATGATGCTGCAGCGAATGAGGAGGGACCTCAAAGGAGGAGCACCAAGCAGAACCTTACGGAACCTGACACATGAACTTCTCGGCGACAAAAAGGGGGAAAACAAACTCACAGAAGCTTCCCGATAGGAAATACATTGCGACTCCCGCCACGCTCCGATCGGACGCCAACGAAAGCGGCATTAATCACCCCGCACCTGCTCGCCGGCGAGAGGATCACATTCTCTTTTACTTGGGACAGGATCTTCGTCCCCAACACGACCAAATCCCCATCCGAAACGCTAATACCCGCCCCGACCGTCATCCTCAACCCCCTCTCTCTCCCACAAGGAGAGGCGGCGGCACTAGTCGGAGGTGGCAGCGGGCTTCGGCGGAGGAGTCGGAGGTGGCAGCGGATTTCGGCGGAGGGCGGCCTCGTTGGATGGATCAGATCTGTGGCGCGCTTCCCATTAAATAAGATCGTGAAGTGAATCTATCGAACTAATAAAATTTAAAAATTCAATTCTATTATTTTAAAATTTTAATTTTTTAAAAATAATTATATCAATTAATTCGATTTCGTTTTTAAAATCTTTTATTTAGTTAAATTGAATAAATTAAAATAAAAAATAATTTATAAATTTATAAATAAATGAATATGATTTTTGACTAAATTAATCGATATTTTTTAATGCAGTCACGAAGAGGCGCTGATCCACTGAGGAAGCGCTGCGCTGTATCCGACGTGGAATTTGTTGGGAAAGGACGAGGGGCCCCGCAACAAACTATCCTAACGCGTAATGCCTTTTTGATAATTATCGCCACGTAATCAAATGATAGCAGTTAGGTTAAGCATCAAGTGCTTCATGAGGAAATTCCTATTATGTATAATATTTAATCTGATGATAATAAAAGAAAATGGATCATATTTAGAGGTGATAAGATAAGATGATAAATTCTCGTAAAATTCGATTTAATTTGATTGTTACATTAAAATATAACGCGCCCATATGGACAAGTCATAAATACAGATAAAAATAAATAAATGATGATAATAATTTAAATGAGCGTGCGGTCCCCACGCAATCTAACCCTGACGTAGCATCTGCTTGTACGGAAATGGCATCTGATTCGCGGGAAACAGCTGCCCGGCGGATTTAATCCCAATCGATGTGCGCTCCTTCAGTTTTTGCTTTTTGTTTCCAAAAAAAGAAAAAAGAAATGTGATATAGCACCTGGATACTCACTCGTCGGATTCACTTCCAGAAGAGAAGATCCTCCGTCGAATCTCTGCCGTCCGTATATTTATTTCGTCGCCTATAAATAACCGATTCCTATTCATCCCTTCTTAGTCCTTCGCCCATGTCGTCCGTAACGGCCACTTTCGCCGGAGCATCTTCCCTTTCCGCACAGCCCGCAGTCTCCAGGCGGCCGCGGGCGATGGTGGCGGTGGCTTTGGCCGTCGGCGGGCGTGGCAGAGCGGCGCCGAAGAGCCTATACCAGGTGCTGCAGGTGGCGGAGACGGCGACGGCGCTGGAGATCAAGGTGGCGTATCGGTCCATGGCCAAGCGGCTCCACCCGGACGCGTCTCCGCAGGGAGGAGGCGGCAGCGGGGCGGCGGCGGACTTCATCGAGATCCGCCGCGCGTACGAGACGCTGGCGGACCCGGCGGCCCGGGCGCGCTACGACTGGTCCCTGTCCCAGCAGCGGTGGAAATCGCCGGCCGACGGCCTCGGTCGGTCGGACACGGACCGGTTCAGTCCCCGGTTCGGAAGGTGGGAGACGGATCAGTGCTGGTAGGAATTACTTAGACCGGAAACGTTTAATTTGTTTCATGTTCTCTTTTTTTTTTTAATTTTGATTAGTGAAAAGCATCTGTGTCTGTTTCATACAAATATATCCAACAAGGCGACGACAATACGTAATTAACGAATAAAATACACGATCATAAAATTAATTAAACATGTAGACATACCTGAGGTATAATTATTCATGTACAGAAGGATTACACAATACCACGTACTAGTGTGCATACGGCAGAGCAAGCTTCAGGATTGGATTTTAATTCTGGATCAACGAATTAATGCACCACGCAATTTACTTGGATTAAACAAAATAAAAAAGGGGGGACATCAGATCAGACAAGATCAACTGCAACAACCACTCGCTTGAGAAGATGAGCCATCCCTTCCACCTGATTGCCCAGGAATTCCTCCATATCCAACTTTGATTCCATACGACTGCAAAAGTGTGAATCATAAATAAGAATTCAGGATCCATTTGTATAGAAGTGGAAAATAAAGACTCCACAAAATAACTGGTTGATGATGTAACTCATTGGGGTAAATCAGTATTTGCGACAATGAAAAGCAGTATTTTATCCCTCTATTGAGCTCTACATAAGGTTCTATGTTTAGTGATCTTCAAATTGCTCTTGCCTGGTATAGTTCGCTTTTGATACCTTGTTTTCAACATTGAAGCATCATTTTTTAGTTTATCTGCTGAATTTAGAACAATCTGTTTTACAATAACTATGGCATATGACAACTAGTGAAATAAAAGAAAAGGATAAGAACAAACTGCTGTTATAGGAACCTATCTTGCTTGAGCAAATAAGGCATTTATAACAAATCTCAAGTCTAGAAAACCAAAAAAAGAAAATTAGAATTCCATTTTTCTATAGGCAAGTACAAACATGGGAATAAAAAAGAAACCAAAAGAAGAAACAAACAGCAGAGATTAGTAATTTCAGAATATCCCCTGAGAAGATAATGCTATAATGGTACCTCATTTGACACATCGAAGACACCATCTTGAATTTTCTTATATATAGTTGCTGCAGTTTTAATAAAAGCCTGGATACAAAATAGATACGTAAAACAAATCAAATTTGAAACCTCAACTTTAACAAGGAAAACATAATACAGAAAGGAAAAATCTTTGGATCCAGGTCACCTCCTCGACATTCTGTGCTGTTTTAGCAGAAGCCTCCATAAAGATTAATCCATGCTCTTTCACAAACTGTTCCCCCTCTTCAGTGCTCACGGCTCTTCTGTGAGCCAAGTCACTTTTGTTACCAATCAGCATAATTGTCATATTAGCATTGGCATGTTGCCTGGCATCTTCCAGCCAGCTAGTAAGATGATTGAATGTCTCCCTCCTGATGAAAAGTTGAACATAGTAAGCCATTTATAGCCATCTAATTAAAAAACCTATGAACATATACCTGGTTATGTCATATACCAGCAGTGCTCCAGCAGCACCTCTGTAATAGGATCTTGTAATTGATCGAAAAGATTCCTGCCCAGCCTGCAAAATTTCCAGAGCATTATTCAGATGAATCAACTAGTAGATGAGACAAATCCATATAAACTGATTAAATTTTCTAAATAAACTTTATAACATTCAATGTATTAATCTACTTTTGATTTTGTGTTTGGTAATTGTATATTACGTTTTGCAATATGTTCACTATTATCATGTTATAACTACCCCCAAATAGATATGGCATATGGCTTATACTGATTGAAACGATAACTAAATTATAGCCTGGAGCACAAGATGCAAGTCCAAGTTCACTATTCCTCACAAGCATGCATTTCATCACTTATAAAAATTCATTTTATTCTAAAAGATATCGTATTCGATCCAAATATTAAGTCTCTTCAAATAGATAGGAAACAACACATATCCTTGTTGCTGATAAATATAACTATTGTATTTAACCATGACACTTCTTTTCATGGTCCACCTAAAAGACACAATGTCCTAAAGAGACAAAAACAATGAAGAACATACAAGTGGCCGAGGGGGAAAATTGGCTATCTCACCAAAACTCTATTTCATAAGTCAAATGATTTGGATAATCATTCTCAGGGCCAAAAGCATTAATCTCAAATTTCATTGCTAGTGCTAGTTCAGTATAGAAAAAGGAGCTAGACACACTAACCGTGTCCCATATCTGCAATTTTATGGGCTTGTTGTCAATAGTAACCATTCTAGCCCCAAACTCAACACCAATTGTCAAGTCATGGACAGGTTGGAAACGCTTGTCAGTGAACTGCAGAAGAAGGCATGATTTCCCCACTCCTGCAAACAGAGAGACATAGAAAAATGCCACATTTTTTCAGTCAGCACCATCTATGAATTCATGTACACGAATTTTTTTAAGTATATAACAAGAGATCCTTGGCAAATCTGCATAAAAATATCCTAAACGCATTCTCGTACTCTTTCACAAATGCCATACCAAATCGTACAACAAAACAAATCAAGCAAATAGGACACCGAAAAGCCATGAGCAGAATCACATGTCCTTCCTCTTATCACTAACCAGACGAAAACTCAAATAAATGATCGAATCCCATCAAAGCACACCAATCCCAGCAATAACTCGGCATATAAGATCATACCCAAGCAGACCCTGCCTTCAACAATAAGTTCACCAAGTCCATTTTCAAAACCATGAGTATACATCATGTGATCGCAAAAGCAGATAGGAAGACGACGAAGAAACATACCCGTGTCGCCGATGATGATGTACTTGAACAGGTACGCGTACGACATCGTCCTCGAATCCACCACCGGCCAATCCCAGCTCCTTCTCGATCAAATCCTAAAAGACGAACTCAACCGATTGCAAGGAATCAACGAGCAGAGGAGACAATATCGAACCTGGAAAGAGGGAGAACTTGGAAGAGAAGAAAAGGAGTCGTGGACACCCAAACCAGCTTGGAGCAATTCTTATCCCATCCGAACTGCTAACTTAAAACCCACCTTGTTTGCGATTGGCTAACCCGCACGAGCGGGACCCGCGGGCTGTAAACACGTTTATCGGTTTACGATGTGGGGTCATTCATACCCATCCTGGCTGTCGTCGGCGCCGACTATCAATATAAAAACATGCCTATATTTTATCGTTTAACGTTTCTTTTTTAAACAAAATTAAAAGAATTCTCCACGTTAATAAATCGTGAAATGAATGCTTATACTTTATCTCAAAAATATATTTATTTTAATATTATTATAACAGTTGGTCTGTGATTATTACAAATCATACTATTATTATATAATGATGATGACAAGCAAATTTTATCCAACTTAATTAATAGATAATAAAATAAAATATTTTATTTTAATCAAAATTATATTATTATATTAAAATATCCTTTATCAATTTAATTTTGAATTCTTAAACCCTATTAAAATCATTTTAACTCGATTAAATTAAATGTTTTTATAACTACAACTTTATAGCTGTTAAACATAGAAATGATATACTGCGCAACGAGAAATACGTGACTCGTACGCGACATCGTCGACCCACCACTATTGCCGCCGCCCTCGTCGCGTCGTCCGACTACTACCGACCACCACCTCGGGCGCGATCGATGCGCCGCTCATCGGCGCTTCGTCCAACGTCGAATTCCAACCGGATTACGATCAAAATCCGACGTAATTTGGTCAAAATCCGACCAAATCACACGGCCAGCAATGGCGCGACCACTGCCGACCTCGATCGGGCTGGATTCCGACCAAACTGCGATCAGAGACTGGCCAAGGAAGGACCAACATCGCACAACAATCCTTCCTCAATCGGTCTCTAGCCACGATTTGGTAGGAATCCAACCCGATCGAGGTCGGCAGTGCGCGCGTGCCCGATTGCAGGTCCGATTCTGATCGAAATTCGATCGGAGTCCGGGTCCTCACCAACCGGAAGGTAGCGCCTGCCAATCAACCACCAGATTTCGATCAGACCGGGGGCGACAGGCGGCTACCGACTGCCAGCGACGTGCCAAGTAGGAATAGTATAGTGGCACTGTGTATTCCCATATTTGGACAGTTCAAATTTGATGCGCAATCACATGATGGATGGTGGATCGTGTGTTGCGCACGGATGCGCACGAATCCATCGCGCAAGATATCAGTTCATCAAATTTCCATATTACATTTAAATTTCTCAGGTATTAATCCATCGACCATAATAATAACTGTTTCAAGATTACTGACGTACATCAAAACCATTTTTTTTTCCATTCTGATAATCAGGTTTCATTGTTTTGTCCGGAGAAGTAAACACATAGGCAGCCACAAAATACGTATATTCTACAAATATCGGCTTAGTTACTAGAACCCTTCTCAAAGTAACTAAAGTACGAAAAACACGGCTAAGATGTAACAAGCTTAGAAACAGGACTTAGTTTACATATCAACGTCATCTGCCAAAGCATTTAAGCAGGGAGGATGTTAAAGTTGAAGACAGAAACTTCAAACCAGTAGATCCTCCAGGGAAATAGGAAATTGAGTAATATGCGAGTGCGAGGACCTAAGAATGATAAAGCACAGATCAGAAGGAAATCACAGGATCAGCAATTTGCAGCATGAATGGAATTATATACCTGAATCACAGAGAAGAGGACAGAGAGAATGTAGCTATGAAGCACCATGGAAACATAGATTGTACCCACCATGCTACCAATGAATAGCGTTGTGAAGGGCAATCTCTGCACCGTGAAAGCAGAAAAAATGATTCAGACAAGCCAAATCACTTTGTATCTAGATAGAGAGTAGTCACAATATTAAAAATTGGGCATGAAAATCACAATGCAAGAACACTTAAAACTCTATCAGGGTTGCTGACTCCAATTTACTGTCATCTCTCATTGATGGAGTTTTTGGAAACCCATCATGCTCATCGGCTGCTGGCAGTCACTTGAAGAACTCAATAAAAAAAAGGTTTATCTATTTCACCAACAATGGCTCTCTACAATGTGATTCTTTTGCAACTGTGAAAAAGGGCATTCTGCAGTGCATTTTTTACTTGTGGAAGCTGAGATACATATTTAAGAAAAATGGGATCCTACAAAAATTACCTCCTTGGAACACATGTGCGAAAGCTGGTTCTTAGGACCCCTGAGTGCAAAGAATGATCCAATGATCAAAGCACAGCCGAAAGTGAAACAAAGAGCAAATTTTTGAGGCATCAAGACCATCACTGGAAGGAACATGGTAAAAGCAATGAAAACAAAGAACATGCCACTGGCAAGGAACACGGCGAAGTAGACAAGGGATTTTCCAGAAGGCACATTACTAGTAGCATTCTGGAAATTCCCAGGCAACTCCCTGACTCCTTTAGAAACCCTGTTGCACAAAGATAGAAAAATTACAAAAGTTAATTTCATACAAGTGAGTATGTTTTTCAACATATGTTATGTGAGTATTCAATAGAAAATCAAGGAGGACTAAAGCTAAAGGCAAAGAGGAAAAAATGATATGATAGGAACTAATAAAACATGAAATTGAACCAACAAATAGTTGAGATAGGAAACCAAAAGGTTCTTTCAGCAAAAGTCACCATGTCCAATATGTGATAATTATTCATGAACATCTTCCAACTTTATTGACTGTATAGTTTAGATATTAGAACATCCAATTTAGGCCCAACTTAGCCAATATATAACTAATAATTTCAAGGAAGTCTTTTCCCGCCACATGAATTTAAAGCTGAAGTAATTTCACTGATCTCTATCAACCTACATCAAAAGAACAGGTAAGGAAACAAGACACTAGAAATCTGAACGTTTGATGAGAAACCTGCAAAAACTAGGAGGATGGTTTTTTTTTAAACTTATCTCAGAGCTGGAAAGAGCTTAGAATATGGGAAAGAGATAATATGATACGACATTTGGGTTCGAAGCAAGAGATAATAATAATCACATATCTCTTTCTCCTTTTGCTGTCACAGGGAACTCTAAGCAGAACAAGATTTGCATTACTCGAGAAGATTCTCATGGAATGACATAATTAAGAGAAACCTAAAGTTGTGGGAAACAAAAATCTTGAGCTACGTTAAAGCTACAATATAGACCAACAAATGGAACATACAATACATTGGCCTTTGTAAAATCTTATATGCACACAAAACTAATCAACTTTCAGAAAACAAAAGCCCTTAAAACCCCTCTAATCCCTTCAGAAATCCTTAGTAGGAACCAACAGTATTTCATCCTTAACAAGATGCTAATTCTATGTTGGTTTTAGCAAGAAAGTCAGATCGTCGAAATGCTGAATGTCAATCCTCAGTCTTATCAAAGAACAATATTCGGCCGCCATCACGAATCGGAGAAAAACTCCATACTTCTAAACACGAGGAACCGAACAAACTAGACGAAATTATAGCTCCATCAAAATTTTCCACCCATTACTAGTTAGATCCGCAGCTAAAAGATCGATAATTGCACAACTAAAAGGGATAGAGTGATCCTCACACGTTGAAGGTGCCGGTGACCTTGTCGTTGGCGTTACGGACGGCGGACTCGATATCAAAGCCGAATGCAGAGGCGCCATCATCCTCGGCCGACCGGGACGCGGCGTAAGTGTTCCAATCCGCGAGGAGGGAGGACGAGGTTTTCTGCAGATCTCCGCCGCTCCCGCTCGGTCCCCCCTGGAACCAAGCCTGCGCCGACTGCAGCATGTAGCCGGCTCCGGCAGATCGCAAGTCGGGGAGAGCAGAAGGTGCGCAAGGGTTTCTCGATCGAGAGAGACGCGTCTAAGACGAAGGGGGAGCCGGTCTACTGGGTCCGATCGAGGTGGGAGAAGTGGGCCAAATCGGTTTTATTTTGAAATGTTTGGTTCGAACCGCGTCGAGACCACTCAAAATTATAATTTTATTAATTTTCAAACAGTGTTGGGGTCATGAGCTGGCATCTACCTCCAATCCACAGTTACGTATTGAATAGTTTACTGAGTCAATACAAAGAAAATAAATATGAAACGACAAAGTTAAATTTACTTTCGATAATCATTTTTATATGACCAATCGACAAATTGCAGACGGCAAAGACTGAAGACTGACTCCAAGGCATTTTTACTCGATTGGTCTTTTGAAGAACTATAAATCCGCTGCGATCGAGTCTGTAGGCGACAAAGAGAGGATTGGATTCTTCACGTGCCCCCGATTCATTCTGCTCCTAATATTCTGATCAATTTGGAGTTGTCTTTTTAATCATTGTTGTTGTAGTTAACGTTTTCTGAGATCCATCGCAGGCTTGCTTGATTGATTATAGGATCAGGCGCCGACGATCGGAGCCGGTGATGGCGAAGGACATGAAGGGGCAAGAGCTGAAGCCATGGCGGACGGAGAAGCCGACCATCTTCCGAGTGCCGGAGGTCATCCGTCGGGCCGACCCCGAGGCCTACGAGCCGAACATCATCTCCTTCGGCCCTTACCACCGCGGCAAGCCCCACCTGCGAGCTATGGACAAGCTCAAGCCGCAGTACCTCCAGAGGTTCGTGGCCCGGATTACGCCGAGGAAGACCTTGGAGGAGTGCCGGAGCTACGTCCGGACGGTGGAGCGCCGCGCGCGCAGCGCCTACTCGGAGACCCTAGCCATGGGCTCTGACGAGTTCGTCGACATGATGCTGCACGACAGCTGCTTCGTGGTGGAGTTGTTCATCAGTCTTACCGAGAGGCGGGAGGGAAGGGGACAGGAGATGGACGACGGCGAAGAATACGACCCGATCTTTAGCTCGGCTTGGGCGGAGTACTACCTGAGGCTCGACATGCTGCTGCTGGAGAACCAGCTTCCCCTGTTTCTG
>JBBMKF010000034.1:6506517-6517626 GCA_037834155.1 Curcuma caesia | reverse complement strand
TAGGAGGTTCCTCCGACATCTGCCGCCGCGGCTCCCATCGTCGCAGCCGACGCCGTCAGCCCCTCCGCCGCCATCAGATCCCTCAACCGCTCGCTTATCTCCTCCCCCTTTACTGGCTCCTTTTCTGCCTGCCAGCTCCACCCTTCCACCCAAATCCCCAATCCGCCCCGCGCCACCACCGCTGCGTTCACCCTCTGGTCGCCGCCCATCGGCCACGCCAGCATCCTCACCCCGTACAGTGCCGCCTCCGTCACTGAGTTCCAGCCGCAGTGGCTCACGAAGCATCCCACCGCCCGGTGCCGCAGGATCTCCACCTGTTCTACCCAATCCTTCATCACCATCGCCCTGTCCTTGATCTTAGCCAGGTATTCCTCCCCCAGTAGCTCCTCCAATCCCACTTCCACCTCCGCCCGATCCACCACCTTGCTCTTCACCACCCAGAGGAATCTCAACCCGCTCCTCTCCAGCCCGATCCCTAACTCCCTTATTTGCTCCGCCGGCATCGCCGTCCGACTCCCAAAGCTCACGTACACCACCGATCTGTCCGGCTGCTGATCCAGCCAAGCGAGCGGCGCCGAGACGGACTCCCCTTCCCCGCTCATCGCGGGTAGGATCGGCCCGATCGCCAACACCGGGGGCAGATCGGGCGTCACTTTCCCCTCGTTGAGCGCCGCGAGCGCCTCGGGCTCCAACGCATGGAAGGTGTTCACTAAAATGCCGTCGGCTTTTGGGAGCGCTTGCCCGTTCTCGAGGAATTGCTTCGCGAAGAGCTGGTTTGGGTCGCGCAGCAGCACGGGGACGCTGGACTTCGGCACCCTCCCCGCCCCGGGGATGTCGATGTCGCCGACGCCGAAAGTGCTCTTCGTGGCGAGGTAGGTGGGAAGGTAGGCGCAGAGCGCGAGCATCGCCGCGGAGGAGGTGAAGAGGACGTAGCCGGGGATTCCCATGTCGGCGACCGCGGGGAGGTAGGAGGACGCCGCCGCGATGTCGACGATCGCGGCGGAAACGGGCGGCGAGGCATCGGCGAGAACGCGCGGGAGCAGGTGGGCCGAGCGGCGGATGGATTCGAAGCGGAGGAAGAAGGGGTCGGTGCAGTCGAGCTCGGACGGGTCGAGCAGTGGGAGGTGGAGGTCGAGGGGGCGGATGCCGGGGAACGCGGCGAAGAAGGCGTCGATGTGGCGGGCCTCCGCGGCGGAGACCGTAGGATGGGTGGTCAAGAGGGAGACGCGGCAGTCGCGGGCGGAGAGCTGGCACGCGAGGCGCAGGAAGGGGGTGAGGTGACCCATCCCGGCGCTTGGGACGAGGACGATATGGGGAGTTCGACGGCGGTCGCCGTACGGTTGCGTCTCGGTCATCGCTGGAGCGGCGATCGCGAGCTTGTTTGGTGGGTTCAACTACAACGGCGCATGGGCTGGCACTATAAAACTTCGCAGTTGGGCGAGCGAAAGCTTGCTGATGGTTACAGCTAACAAAGGAGATCTAACGGTCTCGGTGAGTCGAAGCTTCCGGGTAGTTGTAACTAACTACGGGTGCGTATTCATTGCCCATTCCTTGGATTTAGGATCGGGAATCCATGGTATTTTAGGAAATTCTTATTTATTTATTTATTATTATTTAAAAATTCAAAATATAACTTATACGAGATGAATTTTTAAAATATTCGTTTCCATTATTGAAAAATAATAGAAATAAAAATATTAAAATTTGAACTACAAATTAGACGAATAACCACCCTCAAATCCGGCTGATATTGACATGTAGTGTTTTGTTTCCTAGTAGAAATGTATTGTGTTTTTCTACCGATGGTTCAAAAAGTCTTTGTTGCAACAATCAAATAATAAAATTTTGGAATGAGCAAAATTGTGATAGATAAATAATTGGACTCTTAAATATCAAACAAGATCAATTAGAGTCATTTGTTGCTGTAAGTAGACATGGCATGTTGTACTGTTTATACAACTCGAGCAATTATTTATATTTTCATACATCATTTAGTGCAAGAGAGGAGGTCGTGGAAGAACCAGCAGAAACTTCAATTGAAAGCAGGGATCAGAGTTCAGATCCTACCAGTTGTCCCAAGGCCCGCAGCTTTTCAGTGACCATGGACAAGAAGCTGGTCGAACGATTATAACATCCTGAGAAACCTAACTCGGATTTGGCTGCCATCAATTCCCAAGTTTGATGATTAACTGGGTTTAGTTGCAGATATCATGACAAAAGGTCCATTTCTCACGCATGTAAAACCAACCAAGCCACATGTTCTACAAAGATCTTCGAGTTCGCCTTCGGACAGAAAGAGGTAGTTGCTCGAAGCCCGTGTGAAAAACTGCAGACTAAAAGACCTTCATCTTCCATAGGTAGAAATATAAATATAAAAGATCAAATCAGAAGAATATCTTATCGAATACATCAAAGAAAGTAAGCTTTGTAGCCATGGGTGTCTGGTTGTTGGTAATGCACTTGTGCTAACATGTTTTAGCATTACATTACGCACGGAGAGGGTGGACCTATGGAGGCTTCTATTCATGTCTGTATCATTATAACGCAAAAGAAATTTGCTTTCTCACTATCTATCTGATCAAAGGAGGATTACCTGGCGAACCGTTTCCAAGATAGGAGCAGTTAGGGGTATTGAATCCAATATGAAGGTTGTTGCGACAAATACACCTCCAGGGCGCAGAATTCTGCTTACTTCTGCTACCTAGAAACGTCACAAAACTTCAGATGGCAAAAAGGGACAGTTATTTCAGAATAAATCGCAATCGGATGATGCCTACCTCCTAGAACAATTTAATTGACTATTGTTGGTTAGATAATAAACTCAAATCTCACAAATTCCTACTCATATTTTCTTCATTTTTTAAAATAAATAAACAAAAAACAAAAGAGAAGGACAATCACATGAGTTGCAGAAAACAAAGGGAAAAAAGAGAGAAAGATAATACATACACCAGCAGATGGAGAAGGCCAGCAATGTAAAGCTGCACCAGCATGTACAGCATCAATGGAACTTGAAACAAAAGGAAGCCTAGAGATATCAGCCCTAACCAAAATTAAGTTGCTGAAACAGAATAACAGTGATTATTATAAGTTGATGCTGTAGATGGAAAAGGAACTAATATGACTTAATTCTCATAAAGATAAAATACAATGTCAAGAAGTTCGTTACTCTTTTGAAATGCCTTCCTGGTTGATGAAATCGCGGCACTGCTGCAGCATGTTCTCTGAGAAATCCAAAGCAACAACCAGTGAGAACATCTCGCTTTTAGCAAAAAGCCTTGAGAACAAACCACTCGCACAACTAGCATCTATGATAGTTCCTCCAGCAGTGGGTTTAAGATATCCTTTAGCCATTTCAAACTGCAGTGAGACACCAAGAACATGAAAACAAAACATAGAAGTCCAATTAGGGAAATGAAAAGAGAAATGGTTTGTAAGAATTCATACTAATCCTGCAAGTATTGTATGAAGTTGTTTTTAACAATAGTACAATATTAGCATCTTGATTTTATTTCAATACAGTTTCCATTGCTATTGCTATTTTAGAATGTGGTATGCAACCGCCAGGTTGAAGCATACAAATCTTAAAGCAATAAAGATATAGTATCCTAATCTGTTGTTCAAATTAAGTTGCAAGCTAAATAGAAGAAACAAGAAATAGAGTCAACAAACCTCTCTCTCTGGACCAGGAAAACCACCCCATACAAAATTTTGACGCCACCCCCTCTCATAAAGAAATGATACCAATGGAATCCTGTTCAATAAGCTCTGTTAGATATTCCTAAACCAAATGCTGCAACTTGTTATTCACAAATTCAAAAATTATACAAGGCCCATCTGTCAAGAGATTCAAATAATAATTTTTAGCTAGCATTTTTGAAGACAAAAAGTTTCACCAAGAAAAACAGTGTTGATAGTAGGCTCGTCTGTTTTTTTAAGAACACATATAAACATAGTTGATGGGTCAACAGGATCATTGTCACATCATCATCATGAAGATATGGGCCGGTCACATGAATTCCGTTGAGCTTTATACAAAAGTATGATAGTTTTCTTTAATTTCTAATTACTCACACATTTAACTTTGATGGAATCTAATCTGACTATGCTAGATAGCTTTAGAGGGGTAACTAGTGGAGTTATAAGGGTAGCTCTTGATAAGCAGATCCACATGTCAAGAAAATTGCAGAACGATATTGTGTTCATGGAAAAATCTCGAGGACATATGAGCTGTTAGCACGTGTAAAGCACTTAAATAGCTAAGTACACCTTAGGACACCAGGCGGACAAAAGAGAAGTTCTGTCAATTTTTTGGGTCAAGGAACTAAGAGATTTGCTTACACGGTGCTTGTCATAGCATTGGCATCAAATGCTCAATTGGATAAACTTAACCCCTTAAAGAAGATAGAACTAAAAGCCAGAAACAGAATGACAGGATCTATTAAAGCATGAAGCTATCTGCCTAAGGAATATAGATAAAACATGTACTTTACAGGAACGATGAAAAACAGTGTAATTAGACTGGGAAGTGAGCTTAGCAACCACAAACATTAACCTAATTTATTTCTACAATCAGATAATCATTTATTAGCTCTACCAAAATGTTTCAAAAGGTTTGTACACCCTTAGCCCCCTACAAAGTTATCAACTACAACAATAACAAACATGAAAGTCTGAATATTGCAAAACATATGCCAATGGACGTCATGTCCAGGATCATTGTAGTTCGGATAGGACCTTGGACAATAATTTGAACCTAAGTAATGTGGTTTGGACTAAAGTTGAGGTTCACTATATTCTTTAGACAAGCTTGCACATATAAATGAAACAAGAAATTCCTATTTCAACTTGTACACATATATCTAGCTTGTCTTTGGCACTTTGTCATGAATAGAAAAAAAATCCTACCAGACCAGCCAGTCCAATGATAACAAAACTATCATTTTATCACAGTAGTTACATATCAAATATGTAACATTCTCAAATCGTTAGCAAACAAGGAATGTGTGACCTCCTAAACCTAATCCATGAATGAATCATCCCAGAGATGTCGACATATAGAACAAAAATTATTCAGCAAATGGAAAGCTAATTATCTTGCGAAAGCAAATCCAGCAATCATTTCTATAACTATTTTCAGAAATGCAACTATAATGAACAAAGCCTTTTATCCATATAAACTCAATCCATTCCATTTATGTAAATTAATCCTTTTTTATCCAAAAAAAACTAGATAACCAGTATTTTGGTCCCAAGCCCGGATGAAGAAATTGAGGATTGCATCAGACCTATATAACCATAGTCAATGTGAAAACTTATCTAAATCTACGAACACAAATTTTTAATAGCTAACCCCAAATAATTGACACAAACATAATACCTAAAAAGTTCAGTTGCTGCTGGCATAGTTTCAGCATAATCCTTGGAACCACTGGCTACTGTGAGATCAAGAAATATGTCATTGCTGAGATAATCTTTCTTGCAAGTATGACATTCAATGGATTGAGATGCCCTGTAATAAGCTAAAGTATATATTATATATGAAATTCAAAACCAAATCACCAAATTCAAATGGAGAATTTGGATGCAATTGTCTTTTCCTTGTCACAGAACATAAAAAAAAGCAGCGCAACTAATAATATAAATACTCACAATCTTATGACTGGACCATTTTTGCTGATTAAAGGATTGTAGCATATAGGGCAAGCCAATATGGGGATGTCAGTGCTAATTTTTGCATCTAGAACGCCATCCTAAGAAACAACACATCAGAGAAGAAGTATTGAATAAGAGACAAACAGTTATCTGTTTAGCAGTAGACCTCTAAGGCACACAGTTTATATAATCATCAAGAGACAACAGAATTTTATGTATAAAAAAATTAAATTCAGAAGAATTTAGCAAATCTACCAAAAAAAAAGATCCATTAATGTCCATAAAAATTGTTTAGTTAAAAACAATTAATGAGGGCTACAGAAATTAAGACTAACTTTCATACTGTAATTAGAAACTTCATAGGATAAATTTCGTAGATTAAGCAGGAATTGTAATTCCTTATTCAACAAGAACAAGCTATACCGTAACATAAAAGTTTCATGTCAGCTTACTGTCAGTAATGCCTAGGCCAGTTAAGCTAACTTATTAGTTTTATGCTCGCCTAAGCATTTTATGGTTTTATGCTAACGAATATGGAGAAATATCGTTCTGCATACAATTCTGCTAAATAAGAAGAATGTCTAGGATTTATGGGGTTGCTGCTCTAATTTCTAAAGCATGATGGAATTCACGAGCTATTCCTGAGGGCTCGCACGGCAACTGCCCCAAATAGCTCAAATACTGTACCTAAGATTTCCTACAACCACAGCTTTTAGGTTAAACACACGACCAGGAAGCAACACTCAAGAAGAACGAGAGTGGAAAACAACAGTTATAATACACGATCAATGATATATCAAAGGTTTGCCACTAACACTTCGTTACCGGATGGGATTCAGCAGTATCCGTCTGAGGCGGAGAATAGGAAGACGAGGAGGCCGTGGCTGCGCGAGCGATTCCGCCCCCAGGAAGATGCCGGCTGGCAACGAAGCGAGGCCAGCGAAGGAAGCAACGCCGCGGAGAGAGGACGCCGCCGAAATTCCATGCCAGTGTCCCCGCCATTCTCTCTCTCTCTCTCTCTCGCTCTCTCTCTGCTTCTTTCCGGCAGTATCTTGACGTCCATCGACGGCGATGGATGGGTTTTCGATCACCGCCACACATGTTGCGCGGCTGCCCTGCGAACGCATCGGCAGGCCTCTACTATTGGGCTTTCTTAACCCATTAACGGCCCAATACCTCAATAATGCTTCGCTCAACTTTACTTCCTTATATGGGCCTCCAAAGCCCATCTTGTGTTGGAGATTTGAGTGGATTGTCCCCCAAGCCAGAGTATTCCCCAAGTCACTCTCTCTCTCTAATACCTCTCCTCTCCATCCTCTCGCAGATCGGCTTCGACTTTTTCTCCTTTCTTGCTCGCCGATGTCGGTACGTGCTCGATCCGAACCCTAATGCCCCCAGTTGCCGCTTTTCCTTTCGTTTCTGTGGTAGTTGGTAGAATTTTTGGGTTTTGATTTCGCTCTCAGATCTTCGAGTACAATGGGAGCGCCGTTGTGGCGATGGTTGGGAAGAATTGCTTCGCTATCGCCAGCGATCGCCGCCTCGGGGTCAACCTCCAGACTATCGCCACGGACTTCCAGAGGATCTACAAGATCCACGACAAGCTCTACATCGGCCTCTCTGGCCTCGCCACCGATGCACAAACCCTGTGAGATGGCCTTTCGGTCTGACGATTCCATTTGTCGATTCGTCAACGTTGCGGGGGTTTATCTGTGTTTTTTTTTTCGTTGTTGTTCCGGGTGTGTAGGTACCAACGCTTGGTCTTCAGGCACAAGCTATATCAGCTGAGGGAAGAGAGGGATATGAAGCCAGAAACCTTTGCAAGCCTTGTTTCCGCTTTGCTGTATGAGAAAAGGTTTGTTCTTCAACGATTTCTTTTTCTACTTAATTTTTTCATGTTGGAAACTGTTGATATTCACTTAATTTTTCCGCTAAACTTGGAAAATAGATGATGTCCATGGATTCTCTTTGCTGTTTTGGCAATTACGAATTCATTTAACTCTAATCCGATCTTTTGAGTTATTGTGATGGTAGTCATAAACGGCTAATAATACAAAAAAAAACGAATAAATTTTGCTCTTTACATGTAGATTTTAAGTCAGGGCAGAGTAAATATTCTCAGAATCACTTTAGCCGCTGATGTAATTGATCAGCAATTGTCATCGATACAAAAAAAAACAATGACTTGTAGAATGATGAGTCAAATTCTCATTTCCTACCTCATTAATTAGGTGCATTTTGAGGGCAAATTTAACTGCAACATTGATTTGGAAGTTCATTCTGTATTTGAGGAACAAAAATTTGATGAGAACTAAGCTGTTAAGTTGTCATTAAACGAAGCTCCAAAGAAGATATATGTAGGCAGAAATGAACATTTAGATCTTTTTAATTGATATAATTGATCAAATTTTTGCAATCTTAAGATAAATTGTTAAAACTTAAAAGAGCATATTGCAGATGTAGAACTACTCAGGATGCATGTATATTAAAAAAAAAAGATGTTTGTATAGCGTCTACCAACTAAGTAACTCTATCTATCTATATGAAATCCCCCTTTCTTGTTTTAGGTGTAACAAATAACTAGTTGTATTAATGGTATTCTGGTCATTGCAAAGGAGGAAAGAGTTGATTAGCTATTATTGTAATTATAACATTGGCAATGGTGTGCGCCATACTTTTTTTCAGCTCTTCATTATCCTTATATTTTGCATTAATGCATAAAATACAACATTCTTGGAGCTGTCCATGTTTAATTTTTCTATGGATCTTTTATTTTATTTTGTCCTGTAATATGATATGGTTTTTTACATTGGAGTTCTTTTTTATTCTTGTTTGTAGATTTGGTCCATACTTTTGTCAGCCTGTTATTGCTGGACTGGATGATGATGATGTTCCATTCATTTGTACAATGGACTGCCTTGGTGCTAAGTATGATTCTTTCTTGCATTTATTGTTGGATAAGAGTTTCAGACAACACTTATATATTTTTTGTTGTGATTGATGATGCTGTTGGATACATTTTGATGACTAGATATTCTATTTGGTATCTCAAGTACACAATATGTTATATCGAAAATGACACCCTACAAAATCACTGAGGCACACTTATTCAAAAGCATACACAGTTGAGTTCCTTTGAAACTAAAAAAAAACCACAGATGACATTGCCAAGGTTCAGAAATTTGATTTGGAAATTAGAAATGTTGGAGCATAAGGCATCATATCACATTTTTGTTCCTTGTATTTCCTTAAAGAACAAATGGCTTGCTGTGCTAATTAATATAAATATTATTAGTGATATAACATTGCATAGCATTTAATGGAGGCATAAGTTTCATATAGCTGACTCAAATAATTGGAACAAACATGCCATGAGGATGATGATGGTGATGGTATTATGTTATTTGCCTTGCTATCCTTCATCGATGTTCTACCCATTCCTAGTCTGTATTTGTTGAAAGAATTTTTTTTTTCACTGTTGACAAAAAGATGAAAAAAAAACTCTGCTATTGTCTGGAGACCATTATCAGTGATATTAGCTCATCTTAAAGGTTGTAAATTTACATGAATAATTTATTATGTATAAATATTTGACCCATCAGACTTTATTGTTTATGTTTTTGAATTTGTTGAGTAACATTGACTTTCTTTAGTTCCTATCCACTCTAATATTGTTTTTGGATAGAGGCATCTCAATTTTTTTTGGTGTTTATCCTTAATCTCGATTTTAGTAATAGTTTGTCTTTTTCAGGGAACTTGCCAAAGACTTTGTAGTTTCTGGTACAGCCTCAGAGTCTCTTTATGGTGTATGTGAATCCATGTACAAGCCCAATATGGTACTTTACTTCCCTGAAGTACTTGCTCTCTTCAACTTAAAGCAGCTATTGTTCTTCAAGTCAGTTAGATAATTAATGTGGACTAAAGAAAATCATTAGGCTCATTCAATTCTTTTCCCTTTAGTTTATGTGGGAAGGTCAATTTGCTAATTTGGGGGAACCCATTGTTTTTATTGGTTTTTCTTGATAGTAAACTTGGTTATCTGTCTACGTCTGCTGCTCCAACAAGAATTTCACGAGAGATTGAGGCCAAAGTTAATGCCTAAGTCACAAAGTCATCTAGAATATTATGTTTGAGATAATTCTTGGTTTCTTTGTAGACCATGCATCATTTTTTGCTTTGTTTCTTCCTCAATGGTGCATTCACTTCAAGGTATGAAATTGGCATGGAGTAGAATAATTATTCCTAGATGATGAAATATAGCAGAAGTTGAACAAGAATATGAATCCTTAGTTTGGTTTATAGATGGAATAGATGGTTCAATATCATTAGGATGATTGGCTTATAGAAGTTTTGCAAGTAATAGACAAGGAATGCTCTCCAGGATTCAAAAGTATTCCCACTAGTAATATTTTGTCTTGCCTCTTCTATCCGCTCTATTTGTTTTTTTGTTTTGTTTGGCCTGTCCAACCTACTTGGACCGCCAACAATCAAGCCTTCATGGCTTGCCCAGCGGCCTAGTTTGCTGGGTCAACTCAATCCACTCAGTTCCTTAGGCTTACTCTGCCTGCAGATCTGTCTCAATATCATTTTCATTAGAATTGATATTTCAATTTCACTTGTATCACCAAACATTCTCTAGTTTCATGAGAATTCATAAAGAAGAGAATAGTTACCCCTGGAAATATTTTCAAATGTACCATAAACGTCCAATATTATTGATGTTCATACTTGGAGCAATACTACTTTCAAAGCAGATTGCATTAAGAACCATTTCCATACTAGTAGTAGTAAAAAATCAGAAAAATAGATTTGTTCCTTGTGTACGTTGCAAAAGAAAAAAAATCAAATTAAATATTCCGGACACCGATAATCCTAAAGTGAATGCTAATATCATCCTCATGCACTTATTTTATACCCTTTGCGAGCATTTCCATGTGCAGTGTCCTTAAGCTTTTCTGTTCACTTGTTGCTAGGAATCTGAAGAATTATTTGAGACTATCTCACAGGCTTTATTATCTTCTGTGGATCGTGACTGTTTGAGTGGCTGGGGAGGGCATGTCCTTCTTGTGTAAGTACTTTAGATAAACTTTTAGTTGGAATCTACAATATGCCAGTAAATATGAGAAAGGCAAACGGCACCCATGTCTCTGTTTGGCAAGTCTTTTCTGAGCATCGGGCAAAAAAATGAGGTGGAATGCTAACTGTAACTTTCGGTATGCACCATGCAGGACCCCGACCGAAGTATTGGAAAGAACCTTGAAGGGAAGGATGGACTAAGTTTGAAGTACTGTTACTACAAAATTCTCATCTCTCTTGAAGCTTCCATGTGCTATTACTTAGGGAAACCAATCCATGCCTATGATTTTATTTCTGCTTCTATTAGAGTTTGTGAAACTGAAAACGAGGCCGCCTGATTTGGTTTCCATTATAATTAAGCTTTAAAACGAAGGCAACTTT
>JBBMKF010000034.1:6479230-6493215 GCA_037834155.1 Curcuma caesia | reverse complement strand
GGATCATACACACTGTACCTAATTATTGAGGTATCATTTCTTGTACAAAAGAATCGATACCAAGCAGTCTTTCCTTTCCTGTTCAACCTTAAACAAACAGGTCTGGGCGCATCATTCAAACAGCTAATTCACTGCTGCTCCAAACCATAACAATTCAAGCATCAACACTGTTGCAGGACCCATTTGCACTTGCATTTAGCCTGTGACAACCAAGTACTCTAATTTTAACCATTTAAAAAACACTAAAAAATATATATTTTACATTTTTTTAATTTAGAAAATTGCAAGGACAGGGTGGCCATTCCTAGTCACCTACTATTTCGAAGGAAGCATGCAAAAGGCTGCCGCCACATCCAAGACCCACCTTCCTCCATTAAGGCGCAAGTTTGTAGTTTTGTTCAAGGCCGAAGCAGGAATGGTGACTCCGTGATTCGATGCAGAGCACGGAGAGTCAAGAAAGCGGCCATGGCAGCTCGGTTTCACCTTTAAAAGCTCCCACCTTCCTCATTAATGATGCTCTGTAGCGTCCCTCGAAAAGCAAAGCTATGCACGGCCATGGTGGACTGGTTTAGTGCCTATTGAGGAACACTTGCTTCGTCTAGCTCCCTTCCACCTTCGTCTTCCTGTTCTTCTTCTACTGCTTCAGGAGCTCTTGCTCTAGGAATTAATGCCTCTCAAAAGCATGCTTCTGCTATTTAAATTCGGCCCGAGGAGGAGGAAAGAAGGAGAGGCCGAAGAGCCGCCGCCTCTGCTGGATGCTCGAGCACTGAAAGCGCCAGCTTGGAGATGCTTCTCCTACGAGGAGGTCCACAGAGCCACCAATGGCTTTAACCAAGGTTCGTGCTTTGTTGTTCCTATCTCGAATGCTTCATCCGGACCGGCGACGGAGCCTTTTCTTGGGGTGATTTAGCAGACAATCTGGTGGGGAGAGGAGGGCACGCGGAGGTGTACAGGGGAGTGCTGGAGGACGGCCATGCGATTGCGGTGAAGACGATTTCCCTAGAGTCGTCGGACGAGCAGAAAGAGAAGGACTTCCTAACCGAGCTGGGCACCGTCGGCCATGTCCGGCATTCCAACGTCTCGCCTCTCATCGGTTGCTGCATTGAGCGCGGCTTCCACTTGATCTTCGAGTTCGCCTCCAATGGCTCCGTCTCCTCCAACCTCCACGGTATTGAATATTTCTTCAACGCTTTAAAGTTCAAAGGAGTCTTGTATCAAATCGAACATTGATCGAGGGTTTAATGCAGATGAGAGTAGACCTCCCATGGAGTGGAAGCTGAGGTACGACATTGCTCTAGGAACTGCAAGGGGGCTGCATTACCTGCACAAGGGGTGCCAGCGAAGGATCATCCACAGAGACATCAAAGCCTCCAATATACTCCTCACTCATAATTTTGAGCCCCAAGTAGCTCTCTCCCACTCTTCCTCTTCACAACATCATCAGTTCTTCAAACTCGAAGTTTCTGTTCTGAATTCCAACACTAATTAACTACTAGTCGATCACAGATATCGGATTTCGGGCTCGCGAAATGGCTTCCATCGGAGTGGATTCATCACACGGTGAAACCCATAGAAGGCACATTTGGGTATTTACACAAACCTAAACTTCAGTCATCAATCAGTTTACAGGAAGAGTAGCTTGAGATGTAAAAGTTGATGAAGTGAAGTTAATTTCTGTGTGATTAGCTGCTTGGCGCCGGAGTATTTCATGCATGGGATAGTACACGAGAAGACTGATGTCTTTGCATTTGGTGTCTTCCTCTTGGAGATTATCTCGGCGAGGAAGCCTGTCGACGGCTCTCACATGAGCTTGGTCAGTTGGGTAAGTGCCTGCTCAACCAGTTATGTCGAGCAACATGAAACTTAGATCAATTTTTGACTCACTGAACTTCAGGCAAAGCCTTTTCTAAGAGATGGCACAATAAGAATGCTGGTAGATTCAAGATTAGGAGATCATTATGACTGCGAGCAGCTGCACAAGCTTGCTTTTGCAGCATCCCTCTGCATCATACCAGCACCAACATCTCGCCCTTCGATGACCGAGGTATTGTATTCTCGAATGCCTGCCTTTACTATTTAGCAAGAGACTAGTAGATCTGAAAGGTAGTTGAATAACTAGAGTTTGGACAAAATGTTGAGAGGATATGAGCATCTTTTCCAGAGCTGAAATACAAGTGGATGCTGAATCTTGTGATAATTTCTTGGTTGTTCTTACCAGCTGGCTATTCTTTGTGACCACCAAGTTGCATTTAATTTGTTTCCTATGATCATTTGTTCTTCAAAAACTATATTTAAACACTGATCAGTACATAGTTTGGAGTGACCACGTCTGCTATGCTATTTGTCAGATCTGCTTCAATAGCCACAACAACAAGAACAAAAAAGATACTACTTTTCCAAATCCATGGCTGCTCGTGTGTCACGGGTTGCTCATAAATCCCAACTGTTTTCACTGTACTTTTCTTCGGATCAAATAACTGCTTTGGGTGATGGCAGGTACTGAACATAATCGAAGGCAAAGAGATGGTGCAGGATCAGTTGAAGTTACCAGGCAAGGATGAGGAGGAAGAAGAGCTTTGGGGCTTTGACGATTTGGACTACTCCGATGAAGAATCCAATACCTCGTCGTCGTCCACCGGAAGCTCACACTCATGACTGGCTAAATGAAGGTGCAGGATTGTACTGTCGACCAAGCATCTGCTTTGATGCTATTTCTTGAGGAAACAAGCATCATTGAGATACTAGATAGGTTTGGAAACTATTCTATTACCACTTGATGGAATTAGTACCATCAATACGCATAATTTTCGATAAAATCGGAGGCCTATTGAATTTAGTATTAGTCTACTTTATAAAGAGAATACCAATCAGTCATCAAAAGACCAACAAAAAAGCATATAAAGACACATTTCAGTATTCTTTAGAGTTTAGGCATCACAAGCTCTCTTCGAAAAGGAAATTATTCTCTCTGCAAGAAGAGAGAAAAACAAAGCCAGCATAAAAACCAGTCAAAGTTTCTGATTAATCATACTGAAAAATACTAAAATATAATTGCCTTTGGAGCATGTGAGAAGATGAGTCAAATATTCATCGTGAGAAGTATTTGGAATCATCATCTGCTTTTCCTAGAGCAACTCACGTTGAATGCCTAACAATTTAGGGCAACTTAACAATCCTTTGTTGAAAATGGCAAACAATTGCAGGATGAATTAGCAACACAAGAGAGACAAAGTGGCTTTGCATCTTTCTCTCTCGATACTTTTGAGGACGCTTGAAGCGAACACATGCAGAGCTTAGGACATTAATTGTTGCATGTGATGAGCTCAGGACCATGTGGATCATGTACGTGGTAGTGTACTTTTGCTTCTCTTTTTCAGGTTGGAATTAAATGTAGATTATATTTGATTTTGAAGTTCATTAAATTTCATGTGAGTTTAATAATCCAGCCTGAATCTCTATATCTCCATGAATGAGCATATCTCTGGCTCAGACACCTTCAAACATAGATTTTCATGGCACACATATACCTTCAATGCGAACTGCCCTTGCACCACAACCGATCGACTTGCTTAACTTCTTCTGCATGGAAGAGCTGACAGAAACAGCTACCCACATTTCACGAGATCAATGAACTCTCTTTTTATTATTATATCTCATTAAGAAACCTAAATCATGTGAAAGCCCCAAGACCAGCTGCTGTATATGACTGCTCCTTTCACACATGCATCAAACTGAGGCAGCAAGAAATCGGTGGAGATCAATATTGCGTAATTCCTGAAACAGTAACTTCCATGAACTCATTAATTAATGGCGTGCATTATGCTGTTAATTACGTGTACGTACCCTATCAATTGCATGCCGTAGACAAACTCGATCGTTGCTTGCATGGGTTGCCGATGCCACAAGGCATTTCCCCGTCAAATTATGAGTCCTCGGACCGTGGATGAGGTTTCTGTGGTGCAACTCATTTGACGTCTGGAATAATCAATTTTGGCTCCGGGGTGCAACTATGCTCGGCATCAATTCTCTGATAACTACCGGAAGAGGTTATTGTATTGATTATATATATATAAAATGTTAAAAAATTTAGAGTAATCTATTATGGAAAGAAGTATATATACGAAGGAAGTGGGTCCCAGTTAGGCCATGTGTCGACATGGGAACGTGGACAAGAAGCTGTTGCCTGTTGATGTTGGTGAATCGACACGTCACCGGTAGCAGAACTAGCGGCGGGAGCGGACTCGCTTCATCGTCTCCTTCCTTTCTTTCCCCTGTTTCATGGAGTATAAGAAGACGCAGAAGGGCGAGATGAATAGCGAGGCAGGTCTCGTTATCTGCGCCGTGGATTGGAGGAAAGAAGACATGGGCGAGAAAGGCATCAGCTTGGATGAAATAAAGAACGAGACCGTCGATTTGGTTGGTCACTCGGCTGCTCTTCTTCTCTGTTCTTCTTTTTATTTCTTCACGTAATTAAAATGGAAAAGTCACTCCATTGTTGATAGATAAAGCAGAGTGAAAAAAAAAGGAATGAATCAAACAAGAGTTCATTTTGGGATTGTTTCGAATGGGGTGTGATGCTTTTGAATGTTAGTTAGAAAAGGAGACTGGTTGGTTTGATCTTTATCTTTGATATCTGATACAAAAAGTTGCAACTATAGATTAACTTTGATCTCTTCATTTATAGTACCTGCTTAGTAGGCGAAGAGGAAGAACACATAGCTTTGCTATTTACGCTATTATTTGAGCTCGTTATGTCTGCAACAGGAACATATTCCGGTGGAAGAAGTCTTCGAGCAGCTCAAATGCTCCAGAGAAGGATTAAGCTCAGAGGAAGGAGTCAAAAGGCTGGAAATTTTTGGCCCGAACAAGCTCGAGGAGAAGAAGGTCGGATCAAAAGTTTCTTTTTTTTTTCTTCCCGATTTTGTAACCTCGATTCGTCTTCTGAAATGCTGCGTGCTGCAGGAGAGCAAGATCCTCAAGTTTTTAGGGTTCATGTGGAACCCCCTATCCTGGGTCATGGAAATAGCCGCCATAATGGCCATTGCCCTGGCCAACGGCGGCGGCAAGCCGCCGGACTGGGAAGACTTCCTTGGAATAGTCGTGCTGTTGGTCATTAACTCCACGATATCGTTCGTCGAGGAGAACAACGCTGGCAACGCGGCCGCAGCTCTCATGGCCGGCCTTGCCCCCAAAACGAAGGTAATCAGAAGCGACAAATCCGATTCAAAATTTTACTTTTTGATCGCTTGTTTGTTCTCAGGTGATTCGAGATGGGCGGTGGGCCGAGCAGGACGCGGCGATTCTGGTCCCCGGTGACATCATCAGCATCAAGCTGGGCGACATCATCCCGGCCGACGCGCGCCTCCTCGAGGGCGATCCCTTGAAGATTGACCAGTCTGCGCTCACCGGCGAGTCGCTCCCCGTGACGAAGAACCCCGGCGACGAGGTCTTCTCCGGATCCACCTGCAAGCAGGGCGAGATAGAGGCCGTCGTCATCGCCACCGGCGTGCACACCTTCTTCGGCAAAGCAGCGCACCTGGTCGACAGCACAAACCAGGTCGGCCACTTCCAGAAGGTGCTCACCGCCATCGGAAACTTCTGCATCTGCTCCATCGCGGTAGGGATCATAGTCGAGATCATCGTTATGTACCCGATCCAGCACCGGAAGTACCGGGACGGGATCGACAACCTCCTGGTGCTCCTCATCGGCGGGATCCCGATAGCGATGCCGACGGTCCTTTCCGTGACGATGGCGATCGGGTCGCACAAGCTGTCGCAGCAGGGGGCGATCACGAAGAGAATGACGGCGATAGAAGAGATGGCCGGCATGGACGTGCTCTGCAGCGACAAGACCGGGACGCTGACGCTCAACAAACTGAGCGTCGACAAGAACTTGATCGAGGTCTTCGCGAGAGGGGTCGATCGGGATCAGGTCGTCTTAATGGCGGCCAGAGCCTCGAGGACCGAGAACCAGGACGCCATCGATGCCGCCATGGTCGGAATGCTTGCAGACCCAAAAGAGGTAACTACTCTGTTTTACCGGTCTGCTTAATTCAGCAGGTTCATATTTAAGTTGACTTTTGAAAAACGACATTGACTTTTCTAAATTAGTCAACGGTGATCCATCGCAGGCGAGGGCGGGCATACAAGAAGTCCACTTCTTGCCATTCAACCCAGTCGACAAGAGGACGGCGCTGACTTACATCGATGCTGACGGCGAATGGCATCGCGTGAGCAAAGGAGCTCCGGAACAGGTGCCGAACTTGTGTTTGGACTAATTCCTCAGCGATTTGAAGCGTTGCAAGTAACTCGTTTGATCACTGTACAGATTTTGAGCCTCTGCAACTCCAGAGAGGAGGTTAAGAGAAGAGTTCATTCTATCATCGACAAGTTTGCCGAGCGCGGGCTTCGGTCGTTGGCTGTTGCCCGACAGGTGTTTGATTCAGTGATTGTTTAATCTGTGAGAGCGGTGTTCCGTTCAAATGCCCGATTATGCGTTTTAATTTTGCGTCATTGTTTACAGAAAGTACCAGAGAGGACGAAGGAGAGCTCAGGTGGGCCATGGGAGTTCGTCGGATTGTTGCCTCTCTTTGATCCCCCAAGGCATGACAGTGCAGAAACAATCCGCAGAGCTCTTAATCTTGGCGTGAATGTGAAGATGATTACTGGTGATTGATTGCTTTAGACATGCTTGATCTACTGATGCATTTTTGCTTTTCTCTTATTGACATGCTTTCTTGCTCATCAGGCGACCAGCTTGCAATAGCTAAAGAAACTGGTAGAAGGCTTGGAATGGGGTCAAACATGTATCCTTCCTCCTCGCTCCTTGGCCAAACTAAGGACGAGTCAATCGCTGGACTTCCTGTGGATGAGCTGATTGAGAAGGCTGATGGTTTTGCTGGAGTTTTCCCCGGTTGGTTTATTGTCCTTCATGAATAGAGACTCTAGCTTTCTGAACTCTGCATAATGATCGCCATTTTTTCATCGAAACAAATTTATCTTTGAATCAGAGCACAAGTATGAGATAGTGAAGAGGTTGCAGGAAAAGAAGCACATATGTGGTATGACAGGAGATGGCGTGAACGATGCACCGGCGTTGAAGAAAGCTGATATTGGCATTGCTGTTGCTGATGCCACAGATGCTGCAAGAAGTGCTTCCGATATTGTCCTCACTGAACCTGGTCTCAGTGTCATTATCAGTGCTGTACTTACAAGTAGAGCCATCTTCCAGAGAATGAAGAACTACACAGTATGCTTAATTTATTTGATTCTACTTTTTGTTTCAATTTAATGACATTCCTCCATTTTGGTTTGTTGGCAGATCTATGCTGTTTCTATTACAATCCGTATTGTGGTATGTTGAAAAGCATAGTCTCTAGTTATAATTTGTGAAATTGATTGCATAATATTTTCTTATTCACTTAGTAAATTATGCAGCTTGGTTTTATGCTTATTGCACTGATATGGAAATTTGACTTCTCACCTTTTATGGTTCTGATAATTGCCATACTTAATGATGGTGAGGTCCTCGACTACTGCAATGTACTTAACACTTTCTCTGGGCTAGTCTTTTTAACTATGTTCTCTTCTGTTCTATTTGCAGGGACTATCATGACAATCTCCAAAGACCGGGTGAAACCATCTCCATTGCCTGACAGTTGGAAGCTGAGGGAGATTTTTGCCACCGGTGTCGTGTTAGGATCTTATTTAGCTTTGATGACTGTCATCTTCTTCTGGGCTATGAAAGATACAGACTTCTTCTCTGTAAGCACCCTCTTCATGGTTCAACCCCTCTCTGAATGTAATTGATTGCTGAAGACTTGTTTTTATTTGCTGCTGTTAGTACCTCTATTAGGACAACCAAATTTATGCTTATTGATAAAAGAAAGAGAAACAAAAACAAAAGGGTGAAGAGCTTTTCAGTTTCTTGTTCTGACAAATGCAAAAAATTCTTTTTGTTTTGGTGTGTTTAACACAGGATAAATTCAAAGTTAGATCACTAAGGCAAAGTGACCATGAAATGATGGCTGCTCTGTACCTTCAAGTCAGTATTGTTAGCCAGGCTCTCATTTTTGTCACAAGATCACGGGGTTGGAGCTTTCTCGAACGCCCTGGACTTCTATTAGTCAGTGCCTTTGTGATCGCACAACTTGTAAGTGAAGCCTTTTTTCCCACATAATCTTCTAAAATCAATGTCTATTGTGCCCTCAAATAATCTCTGTCAAGCAAAAGCTCATCTGTTCCTTATCATATGAATGTTATACCTTCGCTAAGATTATTCTGCACACCTATTTGATTTCATCTGGAATTTCCACGAGTACAGCAAAAGATACATTTTAGAACAAGTTGCCTTGTGACACATAATTCTTAATTGGTTTTCAGCCTAGAGTAAGGTTCAATAAAATTCATATATTTGACTTCAAATAGCTGAGGTAAACATGGCATAATAATGATTTCAATGCTTTCAGTGTAACTTTCAATCTCAGAGAAACATCATTGCATCTGGCTCTATCATATTTTCAGAAGATTACATGAGTTATCATGTACTAAGTTGCTCTTATTGCTTATTGTGCAAAATAAGTTCAGAATAGTAACACTGCAGTGTTTTTCTAATTGCAATTGTTCACACATGATTATACTAATATAGCAGTGTCAATTTCTCCTTTAATGTCACTACTTTCTTATTGATGAACGCGGGCCAAAAGTCTACCATATTATTATTATTATTATTTTTAAAATCGAATTTCTGCTTAAATAAGCAAGGATTCATCGTGCAGGTTGCAACTCTTATTGCTGTCTATGCTAACTGGAGTTTTGCCAAAATCAAAGGCTGTGGCTGGAGATGGGCTGGAGTTATATGGCTGTATAGTCTCGTTTTCTACATCCCATTGGACTTTTTCAAGTTCTTCATTCGCTATATTCTAAGTGGAAAAGCATGGGATAATCTCTTCGAGCAGAAGGTTCAGCCTGAACTTCTTAAACACCAGATTATTTGCCACTGATTTTTCTCACATCCATCCTTGTCCTTACTATCGCAGACTGCCTTTACCACAAAGAAGAACTATGGAAGAGAGGAAAGGGAAGCTCAATGGGCTGTTGCACAGAGAACGCTTCATGGCCTCCAAACACCTGACACCACCAATCTATTCTCTGACAAGAGCAGCTTCCTTGAGCTCTCTGAGATCGCTGAGCAGGCCAAGCGACGAGCTGAGATTGCTAGGTATGTTGTCTGTAATATTCAACTCAATCAACGGAATGCCATTTCTACACAATTAAACTTATCTCACAGAGATGAGTTCATTAACTGGATGCGTGGTTGATTCTGCAACATAAAACCGTTAATGTACAAATGGGTGATTGTTTTGCAGGATAAGAGAGCTGAACACTCTGAAGGGTCATGTGGAATCAGTTGTCAAGCTAAAGGGGCTCGACATTGATAACATTCAGCAGCATTATACAGTCTAGGACTTTCACAGACGTTCGGCCATTAAGGTGATGCAGTACAAAACACTCCAAAGTTAACTAGAGATCATCATATAATGTAGCAGATAAAATATTGCTCGATTGCCCCCTATTTTCACCTAGTGTTGTACATGATTTATGGATATGAGAGAATAAATTATTAATGCAAGCCTCTCATAGTTTTCGTTCTGTTTACCTCTTATTAGGAAAAGAAGAATTACAGCACTTTGATATACTTTTGCAATGTAATTAAGCTCCAATGCCGAGTTTTAAATTTCACAAATGTTTGAAGATATTTGATTCATAAATTATAGCCTTAAGAACCAAAAAAGGAGGTTTATTGTTGTTAGAGTTTGATGTATGACCATATTTTTTCACATACAGACTCGAGGAAGATAGAGTTTTTGCTTCTCGCCATAAGAGATATTATGGCTCAGGTCAACTACTATCTCACTCAATAAAACAACAATGAGGGAGATAGACTCTTGCTCATCGTCATAGAAATATTTTTGTTCTCGTACATTCTTAGAATTCAGCAATGGTCATCAAGTATAATTTGATAAATATGATTGATATTTTTTCACTTTTTATGCTTCACAAATCAGAAGCAGGTGTAGTTGACTTGAGTCGACTTCTCTTATATGAATCTTAACAAATTCTCCTACTTAATGCTGTAGATTGTCTCTTTTTTTCTCCCAGCCAGGTCATTAGAAGTGAATATAGAAAAATTATCATGTTGGTGCAATCTAACAATAAGAATCATACCGTGCATAAGTTTATCTACAAAATCCATCATTCAAAGTGATAATACTTTTTTCTTTTTACTTTGAATGAAATAGTTCAAATCGAGTCCAATCTATGATCTCATTCAATTCTTACATCCCTTGCCAATACCAACTGTTCAAGTAACAAACCAATGAAAAGTCAAAAGCATGATACAGAACTCCAATTTTAACAGTGATGTCTTGTAGCAATAATAGTATTAGTTCACCAAACAGCTTGCCTCAGTCTAATCTGTGGTTTAATTAACAAGATAAGGATTTTCACAACACTAATAGGAGAGCCTTCTTCTATCAAAGAACAAAGAATAAGGATGAACAAATAATAAACAAAGTCAAATCTAATGAACTATCTCCTAGTCTATCCTTCTTTACATAAATAAAAAGAACTCCATTATGAATCTCTATATTCACATGTATATATGGACACATGCTCAACACAGTGAAGTTGGATGGATCACCCAAATCGACCCAAAGTCCATAAATCTAAACCCTACAGAGTACTCAACTCACAATCAACCCTATTAAATTTATGAAAATATCATAAAGTCTGAAACTACCAAACAAGTTCAGCTTGTTTCCACATGCTAGATGAGAATTGTGTTTACGAAGAATATATTTGGGATGAAAAGAGATACTACACTTTTGGACCACTTTTGTTCTAAATGACAAAACAAAAGAAATCAAGAGTAAGATTAACAAACTTGAAAACCAAAAAAACATATTGACTGTATAAAGCAATCGATATTGGCTGCTACTGTAAAAGGCCGTGTTCAGAATTCTCTTTCACCATTTTTTTAAGGATCCAAGCAACAAGAAACAAGAAACAAAATTTTGTGTTGTTTCATCTCTTGTTCAAATTTAGAGCACGCAGAATCCCAGGGGGACTTTTCAACATTTTCCTGTCCATCCCAGAAGAGGTATCACTACAATCCTCTTCTTTCTCCTGCTTAATCTGCCTCAACCTAATATCACTAGTAGTCGGATCCAAACAGCCAATATCAGCATTCGGGCACAGTGAAACCGTTTGTTCTTCCATGCTTTTAGGACCGCATGCTATGCTAAGTGTCAAGTCAATTTCACTTCCATCATCCGACCATGTTTCTTGTAGCTGTTTGGTGTCCCTTTCTCCTGTGCAAGTGCTCTCTTGAACTGGCTGTTTGAAGTCAAATCCCATGATATGTGCACTCGATGACTGGTTGCGAGAGCAGAAACTTAGCTCCCTTGAGAGGAGGTTTGTCCTTGTCCTGCAAGCTGCAGGTTGGTTAACATAACTGACACGAGAAGATTGGGTGATCTCTGAGGTTGAAGCACTACTCCAGATTCTAATCTTTGTTTCTGCAACTGCTTCTGTAGCTTCACTTGGCAAGGAATTGAGCTCTTCTTCCTTGTTCACGAGTTCAACCATCAGCATCTTCTGGACTTGATACAGACGATGAAGTTCACAAACCTACAGCATTCAGCTCATCTCGGTGAGTCAGAATTTGGTTGTTTTCTTTAAGGCGATGAATTATATACGTGCTACTTGCGCAGTTAGTAACTGAAACAGAATTATTCAGTAGCAACAATGTGTTTGTATAGGGTAGAAATGCAAGTAAAATAGCACATTTTTTTACCTGTTCCCTGAAGATTTCTTCATGCTTCAACATTGTATTCCTCACTGAATCACTGTCATGGCATTCGACATGTTTCTTCATTGAAAACTTAAGCTGGTTCAGAGCATCTGAATCTGATGTCTTCGCTCCTGTAGTTACTGCAAAATTGTTGCTCCTTTTCAAGGTATTAAATAGATTATTTAATGTATGCAGCTTTAAGTCCATTCCTGAAAAAGAGGATAAATAGGAGATAAAATCTTAGGCTAAAAAACTGGATTACTTAACCAAAAATCTTGTGGGAAAAATAAAAATAATTACCAACTCATCATCAGAGTAGAATTTCATTTCTGTGAAGGAATTCTTTATTTCAGAAGTATCTTTCTCCTGATAAGAATGCAGAAAGATTCTTCTGTCATAGGATGAGAAGATATCTGAAAATTCAAGAAAGTAGTTCATAATGGAGAGTAGGTTAGCATAAAGTTGTTTTAATTGCAAAGAGATGTGATTCAAAACTATTGAATAGGCAAAAAGATTAGATCTCAAAGGGGGAAAATAGGTAGGTCAAATTCTAAGAGGATTATTTGGACTTGAACTAACTTCACTACAAAAGCAAGGAAATTTTTTGATATCTCAACTTCAAGATCCATCTTGAACTTACTATTCCATTGAAGCTTCAATGAACCCAATAAAAAAAGTAAACAGAAGAAATGAAGACAGAATTTTTTCACCTGCAAACTCACCACTTTAGCTGCTTATCAAACATCTTCCTTTCTACCAAACTTCTCACTCTTCCATTTATTGCCCTCATAAATACCAAATGAAGAAGCCTTGAAATCTCTCCCAGTCTCATCACCATCATGACGCCATCATTGAGTCAAATCTCCATAGGAATTGCTAACAAGGATAGCAAAAGGCTAAGAAACAAAAGGGGGAAAAAACACAATCAAAGGGAGGGTAAAAAATACGATCAAATAATTCCAAATTTCACTAATCCTACATGTAATCATTGAAGAAAATACTCCAGACAGAAGCTCCTCACCTCTCAGAGGACAAGAAGATGTTGGGGAATTGCTCCTCTCTCTGTCTCTTTATCTCTCCATAAAGGATCAACCATCTCCACAGTCTTATTTGGTGTTCTATTACAAATTAGAGATGCACATCCTTTAATCCTTACAGATGACAGTGTTTTTATCCACTAACTTAGGCATGCTTATCCGATCAAGAACAGTAATTAGAATCCTAGAATTGTCTTTTTATAGCAGGACCCAGCTGAAGAAAAAAAACCTGAAATGGGTGAAAAAGTTAGGCTTCTTTTTTGTTGGATCGACTTCATCTGATGATTTAGTTATTATAAACAGCAGATAAGATCCAATGGGACTATTAGATTATAGGTAGGCTGGAATAAGTAACCACATGCTCAGAATCTAGGAAGAATATTTTTAGTTGATTGAAGATTACAAGCTCCTGAGAGTAGACTAGATTCAGTGACTGATACAGGGATTGCGTGTGTGGACTTCTTCCTCTTGTAAATGAGAATTCTTTGACTTCTCTGGATTAGGAAAAATGAACAAAGAATATATATCGTCTCGTAGAATATTTCACTGCAGACTTCTTGAACTTACCATGAAGACTTGAGCTTACAGCTAAAAATTGAATTTTTAACCATTGGCAAATCCAGTAAAGGAGTAGGATAAATGGGAACTCCCCTCTTTGATTCACCATGAAAGAATCATGAAACTCCTGCTCATTATAAAGCTTAAAGATTTTGGTTTACTTTCAAAGATTCAAACTTGTTGCTAAAAGTTGGATTTTTAACCAATACCCAATCCAGAAATAGAGAGATCGATTGAAGAAGGGAAAGAACAAGCACCACACGGCCACCTCCTCTTCCATTTAGCTTTTCTTTCCCTCCAAAACGCAGACTGCAATCTAGCAGCTACAAACTCGCATAAAGAAATCCAAAGTTTCTGTTTTAAGATCACAGCAACTGGTTTTCATGGTGCTTAGTTTAACGGAAGCCCATGCTTTTCTGCTCTCATGAATCTGAAGCCCCAGTGGCTCGCTGCTGTTCTCTGCTACTGCTTACCTCACATTGATTATCGTCTTTACAGTTTAACATCTAGGTGCATTAACTTGCTGCATGGATAGG
>JBBMKF010000034.1:6446200-6456622 GCA_037834155.1 Curcuma caesia | reverse complement strand
AAGTTCCTTAGGTTGTCACGATTACAGTTTAAAACTAAAAAAGTAAAATATGAACGTATCTATTAATCCATGAGGCTTGTTAAAGGCTCTCCAGTTCCATCTGCGAACAACCAAGTGTTAGTGTTTATGGAAAAAAATAAATCATTAACCATCTTCAAAATATCTCAATATATATATTGAACCATAAATAAAAAATAAATATACCTCAATCTATCTACTTCTCTGGAACAGTTGGGTCTTCAGTGTCTTGTGAATCGAAACGATGCTCTACGAGATAAGTAGAAGGACTAACGACTGACAGCGATCCAAAAATTCTCGAAATTGATGATCGACTTGCGCTCTAACTCGCTCATCCATCGCTCGCTCTGACTGCTCTACAACCAGCCCGACTCGCTCATCCACCGACCGCTCTGACTGCTCTAATGTCGTGACCCGATCTCGCAGTGCTTGATTTTCTAATCGTAATTCTTGCACTTCATGGGATTGAGAACTGGATCGACTCCTGGCCCTAGGAGCCATAACATGATCATATGCAACCCGTGCATGGGAACCAAAGCTGTAGAGGGCATTCTTCTTACTTCCAATAACCACATCAAAATATATATCCTTTATAGCTTCATCTGATAACCTCACTAAGTCACTCCCCTCTACATCAGGCTAAGACGCCTGTGTAACTCGATTAGTCATATCATCCTGTTAGAAAAATTAATAGTATTAGAAAATAATTAATTAATAAACCTAGTCATTATTAAATAGTAGTAGTAGTAAAATGTATTTTCTTACATCTATAGCCTTCGATCTCTCATCTACAAAAGTGTCATCCTTTTTTTATGCGTACGGCGAAATATCTCCCAGCAAGTACCGAGCCTATGTAAAGTATTAGCCTGAAAAAATAAAATAATTACAATTTAAAAGTTATGATGTCATAACAAAATTGAAATGTTATTATAAACTTACCAAATCTATTGCATGCTCTACAATAGATTTTGATCCAGCTGTATGTTTTGAAGATCCCGTGCTCGAGCCACCAGCATCAGAATTTCTATTGTTTTGAGCAATTACTGAATTTCGCTGCCATTTTTCTGCTGCCCAAATCCTTTGCCATTAATCTCATACCTCATCTAGCATATATGTAGGTTTTTTACCATTTTTTCTCCTTTTATACATCAAATCTTTGTACAATTTTTTATAATAATTATTCCATGTCTTTTTAAAGTCTTCTTCCTGACCTGGCTCCCAGATATATTTTTTCTACAAAAATATCAAAAATATTAGTATCAAACAATAATGATTAGTAATAATAATTTTCAAATTACTTACCAAAAATTCGTGATAATAAAATTCTTTCATTTCTGGGTCTACATGCCTCCATGAATGACCAGAAGAGCACTGTCGTTCTTTTAATTTTTTGAAATATACGCTGCGATACCATTTGGAACAAAACTGTATGAAAAACATATTTCATTATTCATTATAAAAGAAGAAATGAATTTAAATTACTGATAACAATAATACATACCAGCCCCCAACAATACGTAAAACAGTCTGGCCGGTGTGTACTAGTGGAATGCATTTAAATATACATTAAGAAAAAACAGTATAATGATGTAATATGGAAAATGGGTAGATGATTAATGTTATAGCTTTGTTTTCTCTTAATTAACGTAGCATGAATGCTCATTCCCAATTTAATGTAACTCGTTCTTCAATTCGTGCGTGTGGCATTTTATTAATAACAGATCAGAAGTATTTGCACTAAAGAGCAAGGACGGATTCAGAAATTAAAATTGGACTGGATTGATCTCAAGTTTGATTGATTTTGTCATAGAAAAGGTCCGAGTTCACTTTGCACGAGCACATTATCATCTCATCTTTTTCTATATTTCATTAATTTTAAATTTTTATTGAATGATTTTTCATTATTTATTAAACTGTTGAATTAACTTGGTGCTAATGATATTTACTTCGTAGACATTGAAAATTTAAAGGTATGACTCTTGTGCATATATATACCTCGAAGATAATACACAATCTATACTTTGACGGAATGATTATGCATGGCTCTTGTGCATGACCAAAATATAAAGCTGCTAAAACCAAAATGTGAGCAGAGCTTGCCCTAGCAAGGAGGTTGTTGCGCGGATGGACAATATATATAGGCTGATGCATGTGGAGTGTTGCTGATATACTAGCTCTAATAATAAGTGAGCAGTAATAAACAGCTTCCATTTGGCAGTTTCTTAGTTCTTCACTATGCCACGCACCTATGGAATTTACTTGAATTCTCCCTGCAATCAATTAATTGTAGAAGAAAAGGAAGATGAGAAGGATGTAAATTATTTGCTGGATGGTTAATTACGTTGTTTTGAATTCGTTTATTTGAAAAAAAGAAAAAGATAGACTGGAACCAATACACTTCAACTACACTCCACAGGTAAAAACGTAAATATAATCTTGCCATCCAACATCCAACTATATAGCAATTAAAATCATAACTAATTATCATAACAACTATTAAAATCATATATAACTGAACTAAAATGCATGCGTTCATCTCGATTTTTCTTCTTCGTCTTCTTCTTCAATATTGCAGCAGCAAAGTCTATTGTACTTCTTATAAATGATGCAAGTAATCAATATCAGAGTTATTAAACAAAGTATAATAATACTCGACACCAAAGACCAATTTATTGGTAGGTGTGGACGATGATGTCTGAACCGAGTGACAACGGCTTGATCAGTATTCATCCTGTAAAAAAATGGATAAATATCAATTTAATTAAAAATATTAAGAATTTTTTAAAAAAAAAATGCGGATAAGAGCTGCTGTTTGAAAATAAATGGTTGAATGTCGCGGCGTCACTGCAAGTTTGGGACCGCCGCGGCGAGGCCGCAGTTCGCGGCGACGCCTGTCAAGACGGAGAACTCACAGTGAAGCCGCAGCGTGGCTGTGAACTCACAGTGAAGCCGCAGCGAAGGAGGAAGAGAAAGATGACTTACGTACCTTTGCGAAGCGAACGAGACGGAGAACAGAAGACTAAAACGGCGGAGACTGACTTCACGGCAAGGCAGCGAGTTCACGGCCCCGTCGCTGCGTTAATATATACAAATAATACTTTGTATATTTTTTTACAATAGAAAAGAAATTTGCAGTGCAAACTTTATTGCTTGAATATTTATGGAATTATAAGTAAGCAAGCAATTAATATACACAGGTCCCATATTTAGAACTTCAAATTAAAGTCTCAACAAACACCGGCCCTATCAAAGCCATCAAGGTGTCTGTTTACTTCGGTGGAGATGTTTTTGGCTGTATCTAAAAGTCCAAACAACACATGCCGATCATCCTACCTTAAAAAACATAAGCTACGCGTGTACATATATTTTGATAAAAGAGTAAATATTTTTTATATTTAATCAAAGTACGTATTCAGTTTTTTTTTAAATAAAAAAATTCTAAAAAGAAAACTCGAGGAGTTCGTTCACGGCGAGGACGTGACTTCCTTCGTCGCCTCGTCGGCTCAGTGAGTTACTAGCCTCGTTGCCGTGAGTTCCGCTTAATTTTGAATGGATAAAGTAATAAGAAAAAAATAATTATTTTAAAATTATCCGTTTATTATTTTCTAATAATTAATAAAAATAATAATTGCTTGATCTACAATTTATTAATTGTTAAAGAGAAAAAAAAATAAAAGCATATATCTATAATTTATAAATTTGTCACATGCATATTTATTTTTCAATTAAAATCAAATTGGCGTTTAGTCTCAAATATATTTACTTTATATCTGATTCAAAATTTTATGTTTCTGAATCGAATTTAAGTTCTAAATCGGATTTAAAGATTTGAATCATAGCCGATTGTAATACGTTAGTGTGGTTATCTAATTTAAAGATTTGAATCATAGCCGATTGTAATACGTTAGTGTAGTTATCTTCTATTTATGAGTAAGGAAAATCTTTTTTTTTCATGAATAAGAAATATTAAAATTTATCTTTTCTATTCTTCCCTCTTCTTCTCTCACTTCTTTTCAAATAAGATTTAAAATTTCCTTTCCCTTATTTTTCCTTTCTTTCCTTTCATTCACCTCCTCCCAAACAAGCGTTAGGGGTATATAAATATTTAGCTCACATTTTATATTTAAAATTTTGATCTTTTTAGTATTATCAAATACTTTTTATTATATTTATCATGTAACACTAGTGGTGATAAAAGGTCGCGTGACGTGGCACAAACATCTGCTGACTTTGGACTTTTCATGGTCATTTTTTAATAATTCCTGTATATTTGTAGATGATATATATTCTTAATTTTTTTCTAGTCAAATTCTATTATAAATTGTTAGCCAAAATGGAGATACAAATTAAAATTGTCCAGGAAAAATGCATTACAATTAGTATAAACGATTGATCAAGTCATGAACAACACCTTAATTTCTTTAATTTCTTATTCAATAAAAAGAGATCATGATTTATAATTATATCAATGATAGGCACAATCAATAGTAGTCATTCGGTGTCATCTATCAATGATTTATAATTATATCAATGATAGGAACAATCAGTAGTAAGATTGTGATTCTCGACAGTTGTTTCAATGTCATCCTTCTTAAAATCTCAGAATAAGCATAGGTGGAGGTCGATGGCTATCCATGTAGTCTGATTCGGATGCTCAATATTATTGATATTTCTACATGTTACTTAGTCCGCCGGGTTTGAGGGATATCATAGACAAGTTGAATCTCCACTCTTTTGGTTTTTTGATTTTTTGTGAGTCGACTAAGACCACTTCTATGTAGTATTTTCATTAAAGATATCAAGCTAAGGATTTATAATATGCCATGATGATAGAGCAACCATTAGGTTCGTTACAATCCCATGAAGAAAAGATTTGATCAATAATTTTAATTTTTTATTAGTCAAATTAAATTTTATTAGTAATTTTTAATCTTTTATTAGTCACAATTATATTTAATCGATAATTTTTAATTTTTTATAAGTTAAAATAAAACTGGGCTGATAATTTTAAATTTTTACTAGTCAAATAATATTTGATGATAATTTTTACTTGTTGACTAGTTGTAGTTAGATTTAACATATACTTTTTAATTTTTTAATGATCAAAATTAGGTTTAATTGATAATATTTAATTTTTTAATATATTTGATTGATAATTTTAATTTTTTTTTGTAAAAGTTAGATTTAGTTGATAATTTATTATTTTTTGTTAAAATTTAATCAATAATTTTTAATTTTTTATTAATCAAAATTTGATTTAGGGGTAAAAATTAGAAGCTGTAAGATCTATATATATGTCAGATCATAACTTTAGTTATGTTAGGGGTACTACTATCTTTTTCGTCTATTGGTTTAAGGAATGTTTTATAAGTTGTTCTACCACTAGCTATTTGCACTATTAATTGTATTACTCTTGATGAATTTGAATATTCATGACTTATTCTAAATTAATCGATGTCTACTCTTAATTATGCCTTCTAATGGCTTCCCGTTGTTCTTGTACTCAAAATAACATGGATACAATGCACCCACTCAGGCTCGAGTTGCTTCAGTGATCGATAGTTGATAGGCAAAAGCATTATAAATGATAGATCAAGTCATAAATTAACAATACCTTAATTTCTTATTCGATAAAGAGATCATGATTTATAAATATAAATGATAGGCACAATCATCAGTAGTATAATTAACTACTGAGGAACCAAGCCACCCGGTCCACCATAAGCCACATTCCAAAAACCACGGTATACAGGGGCTGCTGAAATTCGATAATATCTGCCATTTGCATTCTTGTCCGGATACCCCCAGTGCGGGCCCGGAGTGAAAGGTCGCTGGTCATCCCCTATGAACTGTGTTTGCATAAAATAGGAGGCTTTACCAATCCCTTCTTGGGGAAAATGACCATTCCCCATGGGAGGAGACGCCTCATTGTTGGGCGTATACACTGCACCTCCAAAGTCTAACGCTGTCGATGTCTCTAAATTAGGTAAAACCTCCTTCGGCCAATATCCAAGATTTATACCACCCATTGACAACCACCAGTTACCAAGCTTAGGATCCTGCATGCATGATATATATATCCATTCATTATATATATATTAATTAAACAAATATAAATATGCATATATATGTTTACAAATTCGTACAATCATTCAGGTGATGATCAGTATATATATAAATACCATGCAATGCAAGCATATATATAATTAAACAATTACGTACGTATATACCTTTAGTATTTGAAAGTCGAAGTATGCTTGTGTGCCTCCGTACGTAGAAAGGTCAGTACCGGTTAAGGAAAATCCAGGTCCATGGGTTGCTGAAACTTGTATGAACCCTTTGCAATTTAAGTTCATGCAGCCAGTTTGGTAATCGTTAATCTGAATACATTATCATATGTGAGGTAATTAGTCAAGAACTTAAAACGTAGTTTAATTAGTTGTTTTTAGAGTATATACTTACTGTAAAAAAAGTGAAAAAACGAGTAAACGTATCGTTATATAGCTTGGGAAGAACCTGAAATAATAAGAAAATTAAAGAAATTATAAGAATCAACAAATTGATTTTATGAGAAATATTAAGGTAACTTACGTGCCATCCGGTTTGAATAACATTCAGGCTTCCATGAGGACCATCGATGTCTCCGTACATCCATACTTGATTTGCAGAGGCTTGATCTGGCGCCACATTTGGGAGTGCCCACGTAGTGATCTTTGATTGAAAGCCATGGAAACGACCTTTCTGGCTCCGCACTATCGCATACTGCACTCACAAATTCAACAGGATTATCATTCAATTTATAATTAATTAAGGAATTAACTGCTGGAACTCTACCTTAATTTGTGATATATGATATTTGTGAGTTTTTGCTACTTACATAATTCTGGCCGGAAGAATCAAGAACATGATATCTAGAGCCATAGTTCCTGAAGTATTTCGGTAGTTCTTTCGCCATGATTAGCTCTTCTTTTCGAGTTCGCCGGATGATAACAGTTCCCGGAGGGCAAGTATCGTTGAAGCCTTGATCTAAAAGTGATTTAAAATTTTCATTCATAGTCACATTGTTCTTTGTTTGAAAACTTGGTCGTATCTGCAAATTAAACACACACACATATATATTAATTAAATCTAAAAAATCATGTATGTATGTAATTAAATACCTGTAACTTATGATTTTTCAGAGCAGGATGATCGAATGCAGGTTGTTTGTATATTTCGATGCAATCAAAAAGATCCCCAGTGAAAGACTGAAGTAAACATAAAAAAAGACAAAATTATGATCAATTAATATGGCAAATATAATATTATCAAAGTGAATAGGACTCATACCTTTAGGGTTTTGACCGGGGGTTTGTTGAGGCTTTGGAGTTCTTTCTCTAACTCCAGGTCTTCTTCCTCAGTTAAGGGAATGTTTCTTCCTTCGATTGAACAAAACAAAAGAGAGAAGAGCAATGACAAGCAAATCAGCCACGTTGATGCCATGATTAATTGATTATGAAACGATTTTGCTCCTCCTCATGTGCATATTTATTTATATTATAAGAATTCTAAAGCCAAAATAAATGACAGGTTAATAAGTACTAAAACGAGACTTGTATATTTTTAATATTATATATATGTAAACAGATATTTTTGTAAATACAACTGTAAGACAAAATTATGGGTCATCGCATTAATTGATTACTTACAAACGATTAATAGCTTATATAATACTAATTGTCTTAGTGTATATAATGCCAACATTGATGCCATAAACATAGTTGCAAGGATAAAATTCTCTATATAATTATTTGTTATACATTAATAGATTTATTTCATACTAATATTAACTAATTATATTTATTCAAGCACCTTGGGTATAATATTAATGACTTGCTTAATATTAACCTTGTTTAATCCAAAGCGTCGAGACAAGGAGAAAGAGCAATAAAAATTAATAAACGGATGGATTTAAAATCCGTGTGTGAATTGTTTTTTTTATTATTTTAATTATACGTGGTATTTTATCAAAGGATTACACAAGTTTTAGAATTTTTAGAAGACGCATGCATTGTTCATTTTTTCTAAAAAGCACACTTACTTTTAAAAGAATACCCTTCCAAACTTTCAGTTTTAAATTAAATAAAAAAATAATTTTTTATTTAAATCAAATCAAACTGAATTGAATTGAACGAAATCTAGAAAAAATAAAAAATAAATTATGAATTTTATTAAGAAGTTTTATAAAAAAACTCATTGATAATTTAAAAAAAAATTCATTTTTTAAAATCATGATGATTTTTAAATTTATTCATTTTTTAAATTTTAGAGTTTTAATAAAAAAATTAAAAAATATAAGAAATGTTAATAAAAGTTTTAAAATTAAAGAACGTTAATAACTTAAAAATTATTTTTATATTTTTAATTGACTAATTATAAAAGAAAAAAATTAAAATATATATTAATAATTAAAAATAAACAAATAGTTTAGTATTATTTTAGTCAAAGTATAAAATATCACTACATTAATATTAATTTCATCAAATTATTATCATCTTGATACTAATTTCATTAAAATTTAACAAATTTCTTAAAAGCACTATCAATTTCTTTAAAACATAACTACCTTTGTGTTGATTTGTCAAACATCACTATCATGATGTTATATATTTTCATCAAAATATCACCATCTTAGTGATCCAATGATGGAATAATATCGAGAGATTTAGTTCAATAAGTTCCTTTCACCCTCCTGAATTTCACCATCCTAAAACACTCTTTATTCATGACACTATTAGTTTAGAAGAATTGTTTAAAAAATTCAATCTTTTTTACTTTTGATATTAAACGATTCTAATATAATCTAAAACAACATATATAACTTTCTTATACTATCCTAATCTCATCCATGTTAAAATTTCAAATTTCAAGAACAATCTAAGTTATCAAAACTCATCTATGAATCTATATAAGTAATTTTCAATTCAAATTTTATCCAATAAATTACTTTCACTTTCTTAAGTCAAACATGTTTAAAAACTCTCTATGGGTTTAAAGAAATTATTTTAAAAATTCAACTTTGATATTGATTTCTTTAAAACATCTCTACATTAGTGTTAATTTCGTTAATACTAGTTTGCTCAAAACATCACAATCTTATCGTTGATTTCTTTAAAACATCATCAACTTAGTACTTATTTCATCAAAGCTAAAGCATCACTAGCTTCTAACTCTTGTCGTTACGTTGGTTGCAGCGCTACTCGCTTGTTCATCCGTCATGAGAAAAATTCTGGATTCAGTGTTCGATCAGTACGGTCATCGTTCCCTAGTGGTCTTTAGTAGACTCCAAATAACATACCTTTGACGCCTTAACGGCCATCCCTCGGTAGTCACATTGTTCCTTTGAAAACTTAGCGGTATCTAATTAAAATTTATTTTTTAATTATATATTTTTTTATATTTAATATTATAACTCAATTTCTAAATCTTAAAAGATAAAATTCTAAATGACTTAACCGTAAGTCAAAAAAAAAAATTAAAATAATTATACCAATGCACAATCGCGCATTGTGTGCAATGACGAAGCCAGTCCGAAAGATTTATGCAGGCTGATCTCAAACTGTGAGCCACCACCCAAGTTAATCTTTATTTTTTTTCTTTTCTCCTATAGTAAATTAAAATTTATTCCTTTTCCATTGCCGTTAAATCCTTAAATTGCAGCCCGGTTAGACTTTAACCTGGCTCTGCCCTTGACCATGTGTCACAGATCGTTTTTTTTTTCATGTGTGTGTATATATATATACGTACACCATATGTGAACACCATTGTCAAAAAAATTTAATCCTAAAATCAAAATCATAAAAAAAAAACCACGTGGCGGAAGCTAGGGAATAAAGAAACACGCATATCTCGTTCGCCGGAGATGAGGGTTAGTTTGTTAGCTGAGCGAGGAGTCTCTAGTGAGATGAGACTCTTTCGTTCAGGAAGAACAGTGAAGAGGCTCCTCTTTTGCAAGTGGGAGCACCAAAGAATGGAAATGGCGAGCGAATAGGCTCATACTCAGTAGGTTCGCTAGCCATGTTCCTCTACGAATTCGGGATAAGAAATGTGATATTTACTAAATTGCAGGTGATTTCTTTCTTGAGACGAAAGCAATCACATCGAACAGTAAAATTTTAAAAAGGAAAAAAAAAAGTAAAGAAGAATGTTTTCTTTAGTCTTCCAGATTGACTGCTACATTTCAATCACCAGATCTGATTTCTGTGGAGGTCGTACTCTGATCTGCCGATCTTTGATCAGACAAGCGCGAGGAGGCAAGAACAGAAGGGAAGAACAAAAAAAAAAAAAAAGAAGTAGAATCTTGTGTCAAAAAACGACATTTTGAGGGGTTTTACCCATCTCGCATCCTCTTTTGTTTGTTTTTTT
>JBBMKF010000034.1:6404304-6420417 GCA_037834155.1 Curcuma caesia | reverse complement strand
GGGCCTCAAGATCGTTGCTTACTAGTAATCCCACCAAAGAGAAATAACTAACTAATCGAGTGTTAGTTGTTGTTGTTGTTGTTGTTTACTTGAGCGAAAGTTGTCTTTGATTTGCATGGCCGTTAATAATTGGTGGGTTCGAGTCCATTCAATTCGATCTAAAATCTTCTTAATTTTTAGCGGTTTGATTCACCGAACCCTCTGTTGCGGCTCGGATCAGCTTTGGTCGGGACTCGGTGTGACTCGGGCTAAGATTGCTCGGGTCGAAAGCGAGAGGAACATGGGCAGTGACTGTTTCAGTGACTCATGTTCAGTGTATAGCTAGAGTTTGTTAAGTTGTAGCCATCGATGGAGTACAACTACAGATACAATGAATATGTTGTCTCTAGTTAAGTGGTTGCGTGGTCTCAGTCTCAGTGTGCTCAAGTCGGACCCAATGTAAATTGTAATTATCGGTTTGATCGGTTTAATCGAAGAAAAAAAATTCAAATTAAAAAGGGCTTTAGGTTTCCTCATCTATTAAATTGTAACTTGTGGAGTGCCCCAAACTCTTCATTGCTATGTTTGTAAACTTGAGCTTCACTATGCCTACACTCACTAATTTAGGAAGAAAATGATAATATTTGTTTATTTAAATTTTTAATAATATCCTTGAAATGATTGTTTTTAAATAATTATGTGTAAGGTTAACATAGTTTTAAAATAAAAGAATATGTTTTTTTTTTCATAGTTAAATGGTGTATAAATAAAATAAAATCAGTTATATACTTTTAAAAATGATAAATCCAACCTCATTGACTATTCCTAAAATGATTAGCATCCTTTAATTGCACTCTTCGTTTGAAGGAAAATTTCTATAAATACACCGTAGTTAAGGATCGAATCGTAGGTGCCTGAGTGGCAACTTAGATGTGTTACTGCGGCACCATCATCCCGGGGACCAGTTATATACTTTTAAAACAATATCCATAGTAAATATTTTTAATTAAAATGTTATGAAACAAAAATCATTAAATTTAAAAAACTGATTAATTCATTCACATTAATTTCTCAAACTTCCATCGTAAAAAAGTTTACCCTTTTTCTCGCCTTTCCACAGTCGACTGATCTCTCGCCGTCAGCCGACCGGATTCTCATTCCCTTGCTGCTCGGAATTCGCAAACGAGCTCTTGCAGTGCGCGATCGCCGCCTGTATCGCCCTCTGCAGCTCCTCCATCGTGCTGCCGTCCGAGGACGAGAAAACCGACGACGACGACGACGACGCCAGCGCCCCGCTGTTGGCGCGGGACGTCCTCGCGGACTCCGGCGCCGACCGCAGCTGCTCTGGTTTCCTCCTCTGCTTTCCTCTCTTCCCCTGCTCCTTGAAACCAGGATCGCCGGAGAATGAGCACGGCCTCCTTCGCAGCACCTTTTCATTCTCCCTCTCCTTTTCTTTCTCCCCTCTAACGAACAGCAGCGGCTGCATCACGCTCGCGTAGTACTTCTTCAGGAGCCGGCTCATGTTGACCAATCTCCCTCTGTTCTTCTCCTTCCCGTTGCCTCCATCCATCGCCGCTCCCCTCAATCTGCCTCCGTTGCCTTTTTACGCCCGTTTGCGAGGCCGAAGAAGGAAGACAGCGAGCAAGCTCTTGGATTTGGTTCCTACTCCGTCGTCGTCGATCGTGGAGCTTCGGCGTTTGGTTAATGGCGCCGTACGTCCGCGTGGTCGAGGGAGGCGAGGGGGCGGGTAGGACTGGTGGAGGCCGGAGGAAGATGTCGTCAGCGGTGGGGGAGGCAGTCGCGGTTGTGGTAGTAGTAGAAGGCGGTGTGAGGTTGAAGGTGGAGAATGAAAGGATTGAGTTAAGGAGAATTCATGAGAAGGAGAGGTTTCAGAGGCGGAGGAAGAAGAGCAGTATTTGTAGTGTTTCCTTGATGGCTCTGTTTTCTATCATTTAAGGAGTATTTAAAAAAGGAAAAGAAAATCTACTCGATACCTAGCCTCGTACTATCAATTAGATCGCGTTTACAAAAAGAAACCTACAAAAATTACACATATTTAAAAAGATGATTCTCAAGAGGTGAAATCTGTTACCCCAATAGATCATCCGATTGATCTCATGATCATCTATAAAGAATAAATCGAGAAGTAATAATTGATCATGATGAAAAAAAAAACATAACCATACATGCTCAATTAAATGGATCATATGCTTTAAAAAAAAACAACCTTATGCGCGACAGAAAACATAAATTAAAATTTTAATAATGTATATCAATGTTATTAAAGATTAATCAAATTTATGTAGATAAACTTAATGGGACAAAGTTCGATTGAATTGAGTCATGAACACACCAAAAAAAAAAAAAATCACAAAGCTTGAAACAATATTGAAATTCTAATTCATATGCAAGTATTCATTCTATCAAAAAATGATAATCACAATTAGTCGCATTGCTTCAATCCCTGGGATGACCGGTTCGATCCCATAGAAGTTTCCCACCGGGGACCAGGATAAATCGGAAAGCGCACGCAGCAGCCAACTTAGATGTCCATCATCCTTTGATTCCCATTTGGAGAAAAAATCTTGTAAATACGTCGTAGTTGGGGATCAAACTGCGAGTGCCCAGGTGACAACCTGTATGTCCTACCGCGACATCATAGCCCCGGGGACAAAGTATTCATTCTATCAATCTCACTGAAGGAGACAAGGAGTGATTTTAATCACATAAATAGATGCTGGCTTGTTGTACGATTAAACATTGTCCAAACAACTCTACAACTCACGTACTGAGAATTGAAAGGAACTAGACAACCACTATCAATGCTCTTAATTATTTGTTGACGAAATAGTAGTAAAATGCTAATTGGAGTTGAGTGATAATGGGAAAGTAGCCATGAAATTCTTTGTTTTTTCACATCCATGGCGAATGAAAATACGGGTAAGTGACAACTTCAATTTAAATATTAAAAAAAACATTAATGAATTGATTTGACAGGCAAATTATATGAAATGGACGACCTTTGTTGTGTTGTTTAGACAGTAGAACATAATTAGTTGGCACCGACTATCACATCAAGCATGAACAATTTGGCAGTACCACTTCGTCGGCTGGGTTAATCCATGAATTTACGTTGCATGGGGCTGGACAGGCATGGATCTACATGGAAGACCACTTCACGTATATGGAAAAGATTACACTAAATTAAATGAATTGTATATTATAAGAAAAAACATCCATTCAAAATTAATCCACAAAAACAAGGAACAAAAAACTAAATGAACGGAATAAAATTGAATGCGAAAAAGTACAATGATTTCAATCTTCGGGCCATAGTAACTAATTTATGAACCCAAATATCACCTCTTTGACCCTTTAAACAAACAAAATGGACCTAGTAAATTCCACTGTGTAGTCTTCATTAGCAAATCTAGCATAAAAATGTCTTTGAAAAACATCTTTTGTATCAGAACAAACAAAAATGAAAAGGAAACAAAACACCGGTCCACTGATACTATATGGTAAAAGGGTTGCATTGGATGCTGTGGTGATTTACTGCAGCCCCAATCTGCATATAGGCCCGCTCTTTATAACATTGAAATCAACCTGAAACCAACGATAGTTATGTTTTAACCCACAATTCTCTAGCGACTGATATCATGCTTTTATGGCGTTTCTATACCTTTGGTCCAAAGAGATCTCTGATGTTGTCAATTCCATACAAGATCATCGTCGGCCTGGGTTACACGGTATAATGGTAAATATAAGAATTAAAAAATACATCTATTCCAGAAGAAGAAGAAGAAAAAAGTTGTGCCATAGATCCAAGTGATGGGACCAACAACCAATTGCTTATTAGCTGTGTGTAGAGCATAGATTTCTGAGATAAGCAACAGTGTTCAGGGGCAAAGAAACAGATTAGAGAAGTGAAAAGGTCAGCAAAAAGTCAACAACAGAATCGGCCTCTACAGAGACGCAAATAAAACAGACTGTTGACAACAAATGTGGGAAACATGATCCCGAAACAGCCTAAATAAGCTAGATGAATTGCTTTCTAACCAATTGGACAAGTGCATTATAATGAATCAAGAGCATAAAAACATACCTTTCAAGGGAGAGTCCCCATGCGATAACATTGACATCCTCAGGAAGCCCCATCGGAAGTAGCATTTCTGGTCTGAACATGCCAGAGTTCCCAACCTCAACCCACTTCTTCAAACCATCATGATAGCTGAGAGAGAGAACCAGATCAGACAAGATTTGGACTTTCTGAGTGACAAATCGTGAACAGAATTTAGTACCTAAAGATTTCCATGCTTGGTTCAGTGTACGGATTGTATGCTGGTTTGAAACGGAGCTTTGACATGCCTAAAAAAGAATGATAATAACTCTACTTTAAGAAAGATAAACAATGCCCAAAAATTTATGCTTCAGCTAAACTCGTGCAAAGGTGCTTCACAGTTAAAAGATGCTCGGAAAAGTATTATTGCTATAAAAAACGGTGAAAGAAAAAGAATAAGCATATGAATGCTGTAAAAACTAGAATCTGGAAATGGCAAAAAAAAACCTGGATCCTCATGAATTATGATCAGCCCTATTTGCCACTCCAGGAGCAACTATACATTTGCTCAAAAACATTGGATGTCGGGATAAAGAAATTATGTGTTGCCAGTACAACCCTACTTCCATCAAACAATTCGTTTAACTATCTAATAGTTAAACATGCAAAGATACACAAGACAATAGCAAAAAGACCATTAATAATAATGAAAGAGTTCCTTGCATTGTTTTCTTACCAAGGCGAGCAAAGAAGTCCTCCAATACCCCAATGAGATCGCCAAGTGTGAGTCCATGGTCACAGATGAGCCCTAACAACCAAAAAAGAAGAGTGAAATGTTTAATGACTTACAAATAATGATGATTAAAAACGCACCTCGTATGAAATTACAATTGTCCTGCCAAGATATGATGGTCTAAAAACTGTAAATCAATACCTTCTATCTGATGGAACTCTGCAAGATGAGTTCTATCAACTGCTTCATTGCGAAATACACGATCAATAGAGTAGTATCTCTTTGGTGTGAAAGGTTTCTGAATAAGGAAGAGACTAGTTACTATGGATCACAAAATGAATCCAACCAATAAACAAGAACTTAAAAATCCACAAACATTAAATGTTAACAACATATAAATATTTTGAAGCAAATAAATAAATAATAGAGCAATATGGGATAGCAATCATCTCAAACTCACGTAAACTCAGATAATAATGATACATCAAACTGAATGTCTAACTGCATACAAAAAGAAATGTCAACACAGGCAACAAAAAAAAATGAATATGAATTAAGTAGTTCAAATTCAAGAATTTGAACAAATTCAACAGGTACAACACTATATGTTGATCCTGGGAGTGAGTTGTGAGTTTAGCAAGAATTTCATAGTTAGAAGTAATTGTCAGTGGCAACTAGAAATATGATTACATCATCATTAACAAGAAGGATCCAAATCCAAATACATTATATAGAAAACTAGGGATGTGAGGATTGATCTAGAAACAACTTATAGTTGTTGTAACACACATATAATCTGAAAAGTAATTAGAACCTATGCAGTTGATTAGAAACATACCTTTAAATTGACAACTAACCAATTTAATATCTCAACTCTAGTTTCACTATCAAAGTGATAGATGTCAACTTTTGTGCATTACCAGAGTATCAGTGTTTTTTGCATCAAAAGAGAAGTTTGACAAGAGTATACCATTATATTTGTATGTGCAAGATTTTTATCTGATTAAAGGGTTGTGGATATGAGGGATAAGCTGAAATTTAACTATTTCATCAAGTCATGACCAGGCGCTACAAGTGAAATATCATCATCAACCAATACATATTTGCACAAAACAATACTTTCTCCAACATAAAATGCATCTAGAATATTTTTCCTCTGTTGCACTAAGTATTTCTCTTAGAATTCTTACAAATATATCTTCATTATGCTACATAAAGCAACTATGAAATTACAAAAGACAATAGCGACAAGAATGAATGATACATAAACATTATATGATATAATTTGAACTTAGGATTTACATAATTGCTACAAGTTTAGTTAATATATCTGATAACATTAATTGGCATATGGAATGCCCCGAGTTATTGGAGAAGTAACTGAATACTGTGTGATGCAAATTAAACTTGGTTTGTAATGCAGAGAATGAATAAGGAATCTCAAATAAGAATTTCAGCAACACAAGTAGTGAGTTTAAAAGCATTAAAAAGAGGATAGAAACACCTTCTGAGCAAGCATGTATAGCATTCTTGTGGAAACTGCAGTTGTGTGTGTCCGAAGCAAATTCTTGTCCGCTTCATCTCTTTTCCAATCATATCCATAGCTGGAAAAGGAAAGATCTCGTAAGCAATTAGAGGATATGCATAAAAGAACAAAAAATAGCATACCCTTTGGATCCATAACCACCAACTTCATGAACTCGTTTCACCGTCTCAACATAATCTTCAGGTAAATCCCTTGTGGTGGCAGGAGCTGTAGAAAATAATTAATCTTGCAACTATCAGCAAATTTGAAGGGCATAGGTGACAATAAGAGATGGATTTCACATCAACATTCAACCTTTAAGAAAGAAAGTATCATGTGAATCACGTGCAGGATGCTGCTGTGGCTGGAATAAAGCATCAAAATTCCAAAAGCTGCAAGAAAAAAGTGAAAAAAAAGGGACACAAATTCCATTAAGAAGTGATTGATCACAAAGTATTAAACATTTATCTACAAGGAATCTGAATTTTTTACACACAATTAATACTGAAAGCGACCAAAAATTTTTGAGGAAAATATATTTAGAACTCTTATGAACACTATGTAAAAGAGTTCGATTCATTCGAAGTATAAATGCTTCATAGACATAATTAACTTTCTCATTAGACACAACCCAATATAAGTGCATGCTACATGGAAACAGATTGATTGCAATACTGAATGCATGAATTCAAACATATTTTTTTGGTGTTCATTTTCATATGTAGTGCATTATCTAGTGAAATACCACTATAAGAGTCAAACAATACATTATTATTCATACCAATTTCTTAATTATCAAGTATGTTTTGTTAAATAAGTAACTCAGCCTGATCCAGGCATCAAATTCAACTACTATTTTTGCAGACTTATCTTCTCAAACTTTTATCAGACAAAAAAAAAAGATTCTGTTTCCAATGATATCAACTAGAGAAAAGGACTAACTAGGCTGAGAAGTTAAACATGAACTTACCTACTCTCAACAAAGTTATTTGTTGGCATCTCCTCAAAACTGCAGGAAAAATATTTCAAATCATGAGCCCATAACAATAGCATTTGTAGAGAAGGAGAAATCCAAAATTTTGTTTACCCCATTTGTAAGAAGATATTTTGAATTTCCTCACGGACCTGTGCATGAGAAATTCAAAAGGTTCAGGAGAAATTGAAATTTTATGCCATATAGTAAATCTTGCATACACGGACCTGTGCATTTGATAATTTTGGTGTTAGCTAAAAACTATCTTAAATCTTGCACAACCATTTTACAAGTATCACGATTATGAAAGATTCACAAAATTAACCATGACCCCTTGCCTTTATTGAAGTATGTAACAAACATATAAATAAATAAACAAAAATTAAAAGTTAAAAATAGGAACCTAGTTTTCATTTTACTCTATCATACCAATCAAATATCAACCATCTTAATAAAGTATGTAAGGATGATTTGAACTATGCCTCTAGCAAAGGTTGCAAGTAGCCAATTTGAATTGGTTGCCCTTGAGCATTAAGATTGTACTCTTTGAACTCTAGATCCTTCCAGTCACCCCTTCAACAGAAAAGAAGAAAAATAAGAAACAACAAAATATGAAATCTTTCTTGCACTCAAAAAAGATCAAAGATGTAAAAGATATCTAAACAAAATTGGTGTGGAACCTTAGAAAATTTTAAGACATACAAGAAAAGCTAGCAAAATCAAGATCAAGCAGTCAGAGCCAAAACCCCATCTAGATGCAGAAGAACATGCAATCAATAAAAACCACCACGGAATAGTTTATCCAGAGAGTAATAGAGCAAACTTGCTTGTAGTTGCGCAAAGAAAACAAATTGGAGTGCAAAGGACTATCATGTCCAAATAAAATGGAAATAATATGACAGAAATTAACAAGTAATTACTATAGACGAAATACCATAGATCTGGTTCTGACTACCACATGCGGAATATTTACCACAAAACACCAAGAGAGATACCTCAAACATTATTGAACAAATGACCAAAAGTTCAACTCTAATATGAATAATACAGTCATGGATAGAATAAAATGTGTTCAAGAATTTCATATCAGAAACATACTAACATTTTAACAAGCATCAAAACAGTGAAAAGAATATACCACATGCAAAGAAATATAAACTTCAAAAATGCTTCTGAACTAAAATACAATCAAATCTGAGAAAATAAAGAAAATTTAAAATCAAGAGCACGAGGAAGGTACTTTTGTAGATGTTCTCGAGTCAAATCAGTTGCTGCTTTTTTCCTTTTTGAAACATACTTGGGACCTTTTCTTAATTTGTAACCCCTCCAAGTCCTGTAAGAAGAACAAAAATCAAGTGAAAAACTATACAATTACACATAATGGCAGAATTAGATCTACCAAAAATATAACTGTGGAAGCACAAAGATGAAGGCGACCACATAGTGTATACAAACAAGTACATAGTTGACATGCATAGGATTCTCCATCTGCTTAATAGGATTCTGAAAGACAAAATAAAATCAAATTGAGATTGTTTCAGTGTACTTCCTGATATGCCCAATCTACCAAAGTCATATTCAGTGCCAAGAAGACACCCAAAACAAAATCTTTAACAAGATATAGTAGTCGTTGCTTCCTAGCTATTCTTTCCAAGGAGCATTAGAAAAAGTTGCATGAGGAAAATAGAACCAGTATGTTAGTCAAAAGAGAAAATGGAAACAATTATGGCAATATCACCATCAATTCAAGAAATTATAGTTCTTTAAGTATTATTATTATTATTATTTTTAGTCTTTTATATTTACTTTTATTTATTTATTTTGCAGGGGAGGGGGGACTTCATTATAAAGTAGTCTGAATTAAGTACCCTTTAAAAGAAGTACCAAAAACACAAAAATGAAAGTACAAAAATTGGAGGATACTGTCATTGAACTCACCAACTAACAAGGACCTAGGTAAATAATTTTCTCCTCACACATGAAGCCTCGACCTTTTCTAGACGAATAGAAAGTCAAAGCAATCGACAAGGAAATATTTCTTACTGTTTGCCGATAAGCTTTCTTTTCAGCAGTTCTTCAACATCATTCCCATCAACAAACTGTAAGCACATTTTAGCAACTCCAATTAGGACAAGAGATTAGAACACTAATCGGATATTAATAAAATTTGATCTAATGATTCAACAATACAAAAGAATGTGCAACTGGTCATATAGAAATGCATTAACATACCAACTTAGTTTCCTTAATGAACAAAGAGCAAAATTAAAAGGTTTGAACATGACATTTACAACGATGGGAGCTATGCCAAATTTTATTTCCATATATAACAAATGTAAATTGTAAGTTCATAATTGTATGTGAATATTTTTACCAACCATATAGCAATATGCACTAGAGACCAAAAAGTGATTAATGATATATCAAAATAGTGTAAGTATCACTAACATTACAAAATACACACATCAATCTACTGCAAACCATATAGGACTTTGATCCTCCAGCTATTAATTGATGTGCAACTTGCATTGCCAGTTTATCCCCAATCAAACAATCCCAATTTTAACTGCCTAATTCGTTTTTTGGGAGAGAAAACTTGACAACGGCAAGAAAATATGATAGTCATGACTCAGTCCTCACTAATTAGCAAAAACAAGACACAAAATTCATCCAAACTTGGGAGTATAAGCATAAAGAAAGCTGAATAAAGAATTATTTACATAACAGATTGAGAAGGATGTGGCAAATATCTAGTACATCTAGATTGAGAACCAAAACTATAATGTAAAAGGAACTCCAGAAAGCACATCATCCCCTCTCTTTCTAAATATCTCTCTTCTAATTGGGCTCTTAAAAAATCAGATCGTGTATCTTTAAAGTAATTCTTCATAATTATAAACATCTACCCTTTTCATAGAGAACTGAAAAGAGACTTCCAACTATTTTTGAGGAAGTTAATGTTTCAGTTAATATACATCCAGTTGTCTTGGATCAAAACAGTTTTCAAACAAAATAACCAGAACAAGTGATAAAAGTTGAAGTTTGCATTTAATTCCTAGTAAATACTTATATACCACTGCCACTAATCGTATACATCTTGACATCAAACACTGCTTTTGTCCAACATTCAAAATAATGGAATTGAATGAAATTCTACAAAGCAAGTAAATTATCAGCATAACTCATGTGCAAAACTATTCACCATCATAAGCAATCTGAAAATTTATTTTCTGACAAAAGCAAAGAACCCCAGTAAAAAATTTTACTGAAATAAATGGATCATCCTTACATAAATTTTAGATATGAAAATTCAAAGAGAAAAACGCATTATTGAGACATAGCTTTGACAGAATGAAAGGAATTCTGCTTTTTTAAAATAAAAATTATTAAATTAACTAAAGACAGTTAAATATAACACATAAGTAGGTTATATGAACCTTTCCGTCTTCAATTCCTTTTAGCAAATCCTTGACTTTGTCCTCAACCGCATCAACCTATAAAAGGCATTAAACAAGAGAATAAATATAACAAGGTGTACTGTAAAAGGGTTCAAAGGAATATAAAACATTTTGATCGTGGCTTGGTTTGAAAATATTTTTATGTGACAGACAATAAGGCCCCTGACAAGAAAGTCCAATTAAAACTAACAAGTGCAAATTGCATGTACATGGTCAGGCAAATAATTGAAACAAAAATACAGCTAAAAGTAGCATGTACATGTTAAAACATGTGTCATTTTCAATTATCTATGCTGTTGTAAAAAATCTAACTAATGCAAAAAGGTAATAAATAGCACAGGAAGATTGGGTGCCTAGTTACTAGCATCCAATTTACTCAAAATTTTGACCAGTTTGGATAACCATTTAAGTAGTATAATACCATAACATCCATTTGGTTTACCAAAACAACTTGTTTACAACTAGAACATGTTTCATTTTAAATGCCTAGAAATGTCATAGAAATTAAGATTAATCATCATCATCAAGCCATAAAAGTATATTCCTTCCGCTGAGTTCTATGTAAAGAAATATCACTTGTAATATTCAAATCAAGTATTTTTTTTTATTACGTTAACTATTTTTTTATCTCCCTCTGCCACTCACACCTTCTAATCTAATACATTTATTTTCTTCACAGTAGAATCTACTGGGTTTTCTTGAATATCTTAATGCCATCTTATCCTATTTTCTCTCATTTTATTATCAGTTGGAGCTACACTAATTGCTCTAGATATTAGCATAGATGAAAAAAACTAATACTTAGAAAAAACAAACATGAAAAAGTACTAGCACTATCACAACTCACTTAAATGAGACAACCAACTCATTGACTTTTTAAAAATAATCACTAACTCAAATGCTTAAACCCAAGTTAATAATAGCTCATTCGTCCTTTTAAAGCTTCTTTATCAGCCGAACTAAACTAGAGTGTCATAATTAATATGGCATCAATTAAATCTTGACGTCCATATCAAGACCCACAGTCCAACTTATTGCCTAAATTTTTTCTAGTAGGCAGCATGTGATGTCCAATGGTAGCACACCATCATGCAACACTTTTCAATAACTTATTATATCTAAAATTAATTCTTCTCTAATATCAATAGTCATTACAGTAACAATAACAACTAAGCCTTATCCCACTAGATGAGGTCGGTTATATGGATCCTTCTACGTCACCGAGCTCTATCTCCTACTATATCATCATTTATATTTAAATAAATTTTATCTTGTTTTATTATTTCTAACCAAATCTTTTTTTATCTTTCTCTTCCTCATTTAATATGCACATTTGTTATAGTTTCACATCACCTAACTAAAACATTTATTATCGTCTACATACATATTCGTACCATCTTAAACGTCTCCCAGAATTTTCCCTTAATAGGTGCAACTTCTCTAATATTTTCATTTCTTATCTTATCCATTCTTATATGTCCGCATATCCACATTAACATCTTCATCTCTGTAACTCTCATCTTCTGCTCATGTACTCGAGTCATTGTCCAACATTCAGTTCTATGCAACATAGCTAGTCTAACCACTTTATAAAACTTTCCTTAAAGTCTTAGAGGTACTTTACGATCACAAAGAACACTTGACACTCTTCTCCATTTCAACCATCCCACTTATATTTGATGTAAGACATCTCTCAATCCTTTCATCCTTTTATAAAAATGATCTTAAATATTTAAAACTTTCAGTTACAAACAACTCATCATCTCCTATCTTAACAATTGTCTCATTACACCTAATATTATTGAACTTAAATTTCATATATTATGTATTTATTCTATTAAGCCTAAACCCTTTCATTTCTAGTATTTCTGCCAAGATTCAACTTTAGCATTTATACTTTCACGTGTCTCATCTATCAAAACAATATCATCTGCAAACAACGTGCACCGTGGTATTGTATCTTGGATGTGTCCGGTGAGTTTATCCATGATTGGTGTAAAAAGATAGGGACTTAGAGTTGATCCTTGATGTAACTTTATCTTTATGCGAAACGTTTCAGTTAATCCGCCTGAAGTCTTCACTTTTGTCATTATATTCTCATACATATCTTTAATTAGTTCAATATACACTATGCTAATTTCTTTTTTTTCTAAAATTCTCCATATAATTTCCCTTGAGACACTATCATTACATTCTCCTATGGTGTGAGAACTCTTACATATTTAACATTACACCTAAGTTCTCATGTAAATGCAGCGGTCCTAACTAAGACGTTACAGTCAGACACTGCAACGCATTCCTTACGAAAACATCCTAGTATGAGTATAATAGTTTGATGGATTCATTCGTTGAACATTCACGCAGGCTAGCAACCTAATGCGCGACCCCTTGTCCTTTTTCAATAGTTATTATCAAATTAAATGAAACGAAAATAATGGCTCGTTAACTTGTTAGCTCAGTCACTAATCCAAAATGCTTAGGCAAGCTAATAGTAGCTCATGTAGCCTTACAGACTTCTTTCTTAGCCAACATCTCATTGCGTGGAAAAACTAGGATGTCACGAGCATATCATGCAGGCAACCCTCTCTAAAATCTGACCGTGCCTAGGATTAGGTCCAGTTTGATACCAATTATCATGATGCCATAGAAAAGAGACATGTTAACTTATCAGGTTCGACCATTGCCCTGAAATGTTTAAGCCTAAGTTGGTAGTAGCTTATGCATCTTTATAAAAAAATTTTATTAGTCCACAATTCATTGTGTGGGACTAAACTAGGGTGCCACAAGCATATAACGCAGAGAAAGTCCTGACCACCATTTGGAGATAATTGTGTGTACGTGCAACATATATTGAAGATAACAAACAGAAAGGCTATTGGAGATGAAGGATAAGACAGCAAAATCCACTATACCTTCCTTGTTACAGATCCCTTGGCAATTTCAATCCAGTTGTTCTTTTTAGACCACGATGATCCTATACTGAATACTTTTGGGTCCAATTTTACCTGAACCAACAGCCAAATCAAATGAACAGGAAATGACGATGACCAATGCAAGCAATACAACTTCAAAGATTGCAACTTCCCCAATCACTACAAACTGTTCGGTCTCAGCGACTAAATTTTCAACAAATAAGCAACACTCACCTTGAGATTTGCAAGGGAGATACCCTCCGGAGGCACGGCTAAAAAGAAGTTAACTTCCGGTGACCCTTCCACGGCATACCGCTTGCCCTCTTCGGTAAGCAGATAATTGTCCTTCTTAAAATCCTGCAGGAAAACACAGTAAGAAATCGCTCCCAACAAAACTCATGGAGGGCCAATTTGGAGGGGGACATTGACAGAAGGGGTCAGACGTTAGAAGACCTGCGCATCGACGATCTCGAAGCCATTGAGCCGCTTGATGACGTTCTCAAGCTCAGTATGGTCGATCCCTAAGCCGGAGGCGAATTCATGAGAGTCAGCGATCTCGTCGTTAGACTGGAGGAAACCTAGAATCGCATCCTCCGCCATTATCTTGCCGCCGCTGTCGCCGGAGACGGGTTTAAGAATAGGGTTAGTTTCACAAAGAGCGTCACACAGAGAAGCTACAGCTAGTCGAGTCGGGCCTAATCTATTAGGCATGTATTTATATTATATATGTAATACATATACACATACACACACAGTTATGCATGTATTTATAAAATTTGCACTCGAGTATAATAATACTATTTGATGCAATTAAAGAATTAGTTTTAGCTTTGTAAAAGTTTATTTCAATAAATTTTCTTATTTAGCTAAAAATGAATATACTCATTTCGTTAAACATACTTTGATAACTTTATTTCATCAAATAAATTATATGTTAAGTAAATGTGTTTAAAATTATGAATATACCTGAATAAATATTTTCATATATTTGTTTTTAAATACATTTTTTATATAAGTTAACTAAAAAATAGTATAATAAAAGATTATATTTATTTTACAGGGATGAATATTTTATATATAAATTATATTCCGAATTTATTTGGTAAAGGAATCAGAAAAAGAAAATATAGGATTTTAATTTTAAAATATATGTTTATTTGTATGTCCTTCACGTTAGTGAAAAAGTATAAACATAAAGATTTTTTTCTTACCCCAAATTTAAAATTAAATTGATATAATTATTGCGGCAGATGCTCGTGACCCTTCATTATTATATTCTTTGAAAAAAAAACTTTGAAAAATCCCTATTTGAAGCTTGTTTCCAACTACCACATTTCTGCCGTGATCTCTCCTCCAACAACCACTGTTTTCATTAATTGCGAAGACATCCATTTCAATCTTTAGTAGAGCGTTTTGCTCTTTTTTTCTTCTCAAGCTATAGCAATATGTCTCAACTTATTTCCAACTCTATCTAGAGGAAGGGGAAAAAAACACACGGTGCTTATTTCTATTGTTTCTAGGCTTCTAGTGGGTTGAGAAAAGGCCTATGGAATTAGAAAAACGTGATTTGACTCTTCTATCTAGCTACCAATGACTTTGCTATGATTTTCTTGATCTTTGAAGGAGGATCACATTCTTGTTACTTTAATAGAATCACCTCTATTAACAAGTGTGATGGTTTATTAAAAATATATAAATATAAATAAAAATTAGTTAATTTTCTTTTAAGATAAATGGTTAGAGCTTTAGTGGATTTGAACAAATCAAAGAAAGCTCAAGAGCAAAAGCAAAGGACATTGAACAAAACAAAGCTAGTAAAGAAGGGCATTAAAGTAGAAAAAGATTCATAGACTAGCATAAAGGATTTGTAAATGAAGTGTGAATTACAAACAAGGGCAAAAAAACTCACTAATATGTGGAGAAAGTAACTTCCATTTAGTTTGAGAGAAAGTTGTCCTCCTGAATGTCCATATTTTACCTTGATATATATAGAATTTTACATAATACCAAATATTAAAAATGCTACAATTTATTTTTTAAAACACATTTTTATGTACTCCACATAATGTTTAAAGTGAAAAGACAATATTGTCAATTAAAAATTTAAATTTTGACTCTGACATTTACTCAAAATTATATAGTTTAGAATGATGTATTTATACAATATAAACTTTTAAGTAGCAATATGCAAAATGATACATATATAATAATGTTGCCTAAGGACTTTAATAGATACATATATTTTATAATAAACAAAATGTGAAGATTGAATTAATTTGGTTGACTATATTCGATGCGATCCAACTAAGCCGAATTTTTTTTCCTCTCTGTGTGAACTCGATCAACACCAACTACAAAACAACTCCAGAAAAAGTATTTCTCTAGTGCAAAGTGTTCCTCTAGGATTCTGGCTCAAACTCTAATACAACGTACTAGATTGGGTCGGCAATCTCGTGATGCTCAATGCCAAACA
>JBBMKF010000034.1:6333846-6344054 GCA_037834155.1 Curcuma caesia | reverse complement strand
GTCTTATTCCGCAAGTTAAATCAATGATAAAATTGAAGTCTCTATGAAGAACTGACCATGGAAATATTATACTAATCATAAAAGTAAATCCATGATATATAAAATTTCACCCACTAAGTTTCATCCCTTCAAACCCGTTTAAAAGCTTTGGATCTGCACCTACAAAATTGATTGGAATTTTTGGGTTGCTGGGAGGTACTATAAGATCAATCCATAAATTCGACTGATCCTAAAAGTAGATGATCTTTCTCTCTAATTTATCTACCATATAAATTAGATTATTGGTATATTTGAAAATTTGTGATTAATTTGGATAGTTTTTTTTTTCAATATTGAACTTGATAATTAACAACCCAAAAGAAAGAAGATAAGAAGCTGCGTGTTCCACGTTCAAAGATGATTGGCTTGACACTGGGGAATTGAAGAGATTCAAGAGAATTAAATCAGCTGAAACTGAAAAGGAGAGCAGTGCCCTGACAAAGTGTAGAAATATGAGACACGAAGCTGCTCGTTCCACGTTCAAAGAAGATCTTTGGCTCGACACTGTGGAATCGAAGTCATTCGAGAGAAACCAAAAACTGAAAGGGAGAGTATAGAGCGTACGTCTTGACACTTAATTTCCTTGTCACTCATTGACTTTGTCTCCGCAAACCACACAAAACTTTAGCTTCATATTTATTTATTGTAAAAATAAAGTGGTTTCCTTACATTGACATCGATGATTGATAATTGACAATTGACATATCTATAGCTATATTATTGACAATGGAGTTTATATATGTTTCTATTCGATTTTAGAGATTATATTATTTAAAGATTTTAATTTGTTATCATATGTCACTGTTAGAGTCATAGAAGACGAATATATATGTCATTTTTGGTCAAACTGTCGCATATATTCCATATAATCTAAATTTAAAATATAGACTCATGTTTTATTTTATTTTTTAAACCCATGGACTTGTACATTGTGATTGTTTTATAATTTTAAATAATTTAAATGTACTTAAATATCCTTTGGACTTATACAATATCTTTTTTTATTAAATTTTAAATAATTTAAGTTTATATATATAGAAGTTTTGATCGGTCAAAATTATTACATGAACTTAAATCGTCCAAAACTCAAATATGAATTTTATTTTTTGTTTCTTGAACCCTCTGGCATCGTATAATACCTTTCTTTACTAACTTTAAATAATTTAAGTACATGTGATAATTTTTACAAAAATACAACATGTTATCTAAATTATCCAATCCTAAATATGAATCTTTGTTTTGTTCTCTTGACTCTATGGACTACTAGAATCTCACTTTATTTAATAATTATGAATAATTTAGGTCTATATAGAAATTATTATTAAAATTATGATTTTTTTTTGCAAAAATCATGAACTCGCAAAATCATGATTTTTTTGCAAGGAGTGTTGGAAATTAAATGACAAGGAAAGTTCATGCATTTCCACAATTTGTCAGGTCACTGCTCTCCCTTTCTTTCAGTTATTTCAGGTTTCTCTGATCAATTCCACATTAAGGTCAAGCCATATTATTATTAATTATAAAGGATTTATTTAAAAGTTTTTGTCTCGAGAAGAGATTATTACTCTCCCACCCTTAAAAAAATAATATGACCAACAATATTAGACATTGATATATATATGGCTTCTAAGCAATTAAAAAAATTCATGTACAAAGACATGCATCACAGAAAATACTTATAAGAAAAATACAGGAATTGTTGTGGAAAGTCCAATTTAAGAATTAGCACACAATCCTCATCCTCGTGATGTGGTCAGGAATAGGTCACCAAAAATGGGATAAATTGGAGTGAATTATAATAAAAAATTTGACATGATGAAATATTGTAGACATGTCAAATAGTTCTCAATATTGTAAACATGCCAAACTTTTTATAAAATAAAAAATAGATGTTTGAAATTATAATAATTTTATTATAAAATAAAAATGTTATACAATATATTAGGTCTAAATATGCGCTAGATTAATTACAAAACCAACAAAAAAAAAAGTGAAACTTATAGATTGTTAAAGCTAAAGTTGGTGCTAATTAAATTCCTAGTTAGGATCTAATAAAGGATTCTTGCAAATCTTGCAATTATCTCATTTTTTTTAAAAAAAATATACCTTTGAAAAATAAAACTCCTACCAAAAATATTTTTCTAGCTCTAAATTCTTAATTGAGGCTTTCTAGAGACAATGAAATTGAAGCTTATCCTCAAATTTGTCATGTTGCAAAACAAGCCAAGACCAGCTTCAATTCCCTGGCCCTATAAATAGACAAGAATAGAGTTTTTGTAACTCCATCCCACACTTAATTGAGTAGAGTAGGATTGATGGGGAAGGCGATTCCTTTTCCTTGTAGAATAATAACTAGGAATGTTGGATCTCTCCACTTCTTTGCAGTACCTCTCATCATCTTCCTCATCACTTCTGCCCTCTTGCCGCAGTCCATCGGAGCGATAGCGGGCAACCCTGGCCAAAGAACCCAAGACCCTAACAAACGTTAGTAATATATCGTACAATTAATACTTTAAAATGTTTAGCGTTAATTTGTTTTCGACATGCATTAGTTTTTGGTGCTATTAATTTGTGGCTTCCTAGATTGTTACCCTTCAATTGGTTGTCGCAGCTGCATGCCATGGAAGTAATGGTGGTCGAGCATACAACTGCGGAGCAGTACTCCCGAGACCTACTAGTACATTTAATAATTTGATAATTAATTCTTAATTTGTTCATGCATGCTAGCTTAACTAATTATCCTTCCTATTTTTATCTTGAAATTAATTAACTTTCTATTGACTTTGTAGATAAACCATGCAACAAAAAATACTACAGATGTCAGCCTCCGTATCCATGAGATTTGTTTTACATATGTATGCACGAAGAGGGATAATAATTGTTACGACGACCCTAATTATACCAGACATGAAAGACGAAGATCCCTCTCCACGAGATCGCTCTACATATAAGCATCTATATGTACATATGTACGTAGATGAGATTTGTCGATATGTCTTCTCTACGATCATATATATTGATAAATATGAAGACTATATACTTATCTGTCTACTAGGTATCAGTTGCAAATTAAATAGCCTCTTGTTTGATGCATGTATATATATCTTCTTTATAACTTAACATACTATAATACTATTATTTTCAATTTCAAAGAAAAAATAGAAGAAAAAAAAAATAGAAGCTACCCTTTTTACTAAAGGCAACCCTTTTTGATTTATCTTTAAAAGAGTAAATTAGTTTATACTTTTGGCCAAATGTACACGTACGTACGTCGTCTAAACCGCGCGCAGATATTCATAATCTAATTAAATAATCTATATACACCTATACTGATCAAATTTAAAAACCAAATACTCATGTATGTTTTTTGGACCTATAAAGTCGTTATATTCCCTTGCATTTCCAATTAGAATATATAGTGTAAGATCATATAATAATTTTAATCAAAATTACTATGTAATTTTATAAATGAATGCTCTTGTATATTCCTTAGAACTTGTGTAATACATTCCATATTCAATTTAGACTATTATAAAATCATATAATATTTTTGGTCAAAACTATTATATAAACCTACATTAGTTTAATTTAACAAATTAATAAACTAGACTATCTTTTTATTCAATTTAGACTAGTTTAAGACTATATAACACTTTTGATCAAGATCTAATTTCACAAACAAACATTCCTGACCTATATTTCATAGATCCTATAAATTTGCACAATGTCTTTGTTTTCCAATTCAGTAATATATAGCAGTCTTAATTGAGACTACTATAAGAATCTATACTAATCTAATTTTACAAACAAATTCTCTCTGTGTATTCTCTAGATCCTAGGGACTTGTACAATATCTTTCCTATCTAATATCTTCCTTGGACATGACCTATCTTCAAATGGCTGCAAGTATATATAGTTAACTAGAAACAACATTTATATGTATAAAAATTACAATTCTATTATATATATATACTTTAAATAATATAACCTCCAAAATTGAATAGAATCACAAACTTCATCGTCGATTGTCAATGTCAATGTCGATTAGGAAACCATTTTATTTTTACAATAAATACGAAGCGACAGTTTTGGATGGTGTGCGGATACAAAGGAAATAGTCTTGGAAATAATAAGGAAATTGCAATTTTTTGCACGTTTAAAGACACTATTGTGCCTTATGTCAATTCCACAATGTCAAAACAAAGATCTTAATTAGATCTTTGAAAGTGGAACCCACAGCTTCGTCGTATCCACATAAATTTGTAGATTTCTAGTCACTGGTTGGTCTAAGACACAGACCTTCCTCTTCATGCATGTCTCAATCGGTTAGTCAAGTCAATAGTTTTTCTTTATAAACAAAGTGATTGAATAATTAATTTAATGACTCCAAAAAAAATGCTTAACTTAGTTTTTTTTTTTTACTATGCTTTACATTAGTCTGTTTCTAATATGAATTAGTGGTCATACTATTTGTGGCTTCCTCATTCTGTTCTGTAACTAATTATTAACCTTCGGCATATTTAATGAGTACTTAAATTTTTTTTATTTTAATTTTTTACTTAATTAATATTATAATCTAATTTCTAAATCTTTAAAATAATAAAAAAAATATTGTTCCTAATTCGGCCGTCCAAAAATGATCCAGACGTTCGGAATCATGACAAAGTGAAGATTGGAAATGGCAAGGAAAGTGCTGATATTTCCACACTTTGTCAAGGCAGTACTGCTCTTCCTTCAAAGTTTTGGTTTCTCTTTGAATAATCATTTCAATTCAACAGTGTCAAGACAAAGATCTTCTTTGAACGTTATGAATTAACGCGCAGCTTCGTATCTTCTTTCCTTTGGGCTGTCAAAGGAGGTTCCATGCGATTTAACAACTGCAGTGAAGGGGATCGCATAAAGGCTCTGATATATGACAGTTTGTTAGTTAGCTAGAGGAAGTTAAATAATCTGTTATTTATTTATTTCACACGATAATTAAATCGACGATCCGAATTGAAGAAAGGTCCATGATCGGTTCGATATAATTGACAGTAAACCATCCAAATTAATTAGAATTTTTCAAGTATATATACCAACAAGCATATATCACAGCAGTGTATATATATCATTATGAATGAAAAACAACAAGATCCTAATAGGTATTATTCAAATTACAAGCGCCATGATCTTTCTCATTAATACAAACCAAACTTTTAAAGAACATAAATTAATTAATTAGTAAATTTCTAGTCTACCTTCTTATGTCTGGACATGTTAATAGTAGAAAGGGATTTAATTTTTTGAGTGCTCTTATAGCGAGCAGAGATTATCTCCCACCTCCCAAGAAAGAATATGACTAACAATACTAGACATCGATGGCTTCTAAACAATTTTAAATACTTGTACAAAAGATCGTATATGTATGGACAGACAATTTGTAATTTTATAAATTAAAAGGATATGATGTAGATTATTTTTATGGTCAGTTCTTCACAGGAGACTTCAATTTTGTCATTGATTTAAGTCTTTGCAGAATAACACGGTTCAACTAGGACTCAGTGATGACTTTTTAAATATGGCAGAAAAATATACAAAGACATGCATCAAGATATGGACAGACAGTAGGAATTGTTGTGGAAAACCCAATTTAAAAATTAGCACACAATCCTCATCCTGATGATGAGAGGTCAGGAATTAGTTAAAAATAAATAAATCAAATAAAAATAACAGAATTGACATCATAAATATACATCATGTCAAGTACTTCTCAATAATTTAAGCATGCCAAACTTTTTATGAAAATGGGGGAAAATAAGATTGAAATTATAATAATTTTACTATAAAAATATATTAGGTTTAAACTGTCCACTAGATTAATTACAAAACCAAAAACAAAAGGTTTGAAACTTATAGATTTTTAAAGCTGAAGTGCTAGATTCCTAATTACGATATAAAGGATCCTTGCAAAACTTGTAATTATCTCAACTTTTTTTAAAAAATATACCTTTAATTTGAAAAATAAAACTCCTACGTACCAAAAAAAAAAATCAAAGTCCAAATTGTTCATAATGAGGTTTAGATTGAGATTTTCTCAGAGATACTGAAACTGAACGCTTATCTTCACATTTGTCCTGTTGTGAAACAATTAGCCAAGCCTATATATATATATATATATATTCAATTCCCTGACTCTATAAATAGATGAGAATATACTCCTTATAATTTCATAGCACACTTAATTGAGTAGCTGGTGTAGTGTATAGGATTGCATGGGAAAGGTGATTCCTTGCAGAATGACTAGGAACGTTGGATCTCTCCACTTCGTTGCAGTACCTCTCATCATGTTCCTCATCACTTCTGCGCTCTTGCCGCCGGCCATGGGAGCAACAGCTAGCAACCCTGCCTACAGGGCCTTAGTCCCTAACAAACGTTAGTAATCACAACCATGTTAAAATTAATGCTTTACGTTAATTTGTTTTCGACATGAATTAGTGTTGATGCTATTAATTTGTGGCTTCCTCGTTCTGCCCTGAGACTAACTGTTAATTAACCTTCAATTGGTTGTTGCAGCTGCATGCCTAGGGAAGCCTGGTCAACCATACACTAACTGCCCGATCAGGAGTACACCTCCTTCAAGTACTTATGATAATTAATTTTTTGTTCATGCTAGTTTAATTAATAATTAGCTTTCTCATTTTTATGTTGAAATAATTAATTAACTTTCTATTGGTATTAATGCAGCAGGCAGATCAGGATGTTATTACAGATCAGGTTGTAGGCCACCTGGCCCACCTCCATCTCCATCTCCATGAAGTCTCTCATACATGTATGCACTAGAGGGATAAACTGCGAGTCTAATAATTACAATAGACGTGAAAGAGGAGCATCCCTCTCCATGAGATCGCTCATATATATATATATATATATGCACCTAGATGCATGTGGCATCGTATATATATCCTATTATGTTGTTAATGGCGATGATGAAGTAAAATAAATGTAAATATATATGTAATGCATGGTCTTAACGCATGGCATATATATATTGATTAATATAAAGACTTTATCTATCTACTGAGGTATCCATCATGTTTCATTCATGAATATCTTCTTTATAAATTAACATACTATAATTCTACATATTTTTAATCTCAAAAAATAAAAAGGAAAATTTAAAAGGTACCACTTTAATTTACTGAATAGTTAAAGGGGGTGCGTTTCAGCCTATATTTTCAATCCAACAAATGTTCGGCTAAATCTTCAACATGACTATGTATTCCACTACGCTTATTATGCATATATACTTTATATTTTTAATTTAGAATAAATAGGACCACGTGTATAATAATTTTAGCTAAAACTATTAAACTTGTAGAATCTAATTTCACAAATAAATACTCTTCTAAATTCTTTTGACCCCCCTCTAAACTTTTACTACTCCACCTTTCTTATCTAATTTTTACCACTAAAAAATTATTTAGCAGCCCACAAAGATATCCCACAGCCGGATCTTGGAGTAAGTGAGGATGCCGTCCTCAAGCGAGAATTATCAGTGCCTCCGTCCCTTTCCTATGTCGGTCCATGCACTTAGCTTGCCGAATTGTAAATTTAAACATGACATTAATATTTTCAGTATCATTTTTTTATTTTGCAAATAAAAAATTTATTAATGTCATTATATTTATATATTAATTAATCAAATATATTAATCTTATTAAACTGATTTAATTTTTTTATCATAAACCTAAACTTCATGTTCGTCTCTTTCACTCTCTGCATAATAAGTAAGGAATTTTGTTCATTTCCTAAACTTTTTTCCTGTTCAACAAAAAAAAGATATAAGGCAACGACTCAATCACTCACGCTGCTTGACAAGGCACCGATGTGGCAGCCTCCCAAGCAACCACTACCCTACCAAGCAACGGCTTAGTCGTTGCCTTGCCAGGCAGTGACACGGCCGCTCACGAAGCGGCCACTCATTAAGCAGTTGCTACCCCATTTGTTGCAACTGTGATGGTAGAGATAGTGTTTTCTGTTATGATAATTGTAAAAGACAGATTGCACAATCGAATGAGTGACGATTGAATAAATGATAATTTTATTGTCTATGTAGAGAAAGATATATTTCTAATAACGGATAATTAAACTATTGTACAAAGGTTTCGATATGAAGACTCGAAAAGAATAAAATTGTAAAATAATTATTTCATGGTACTTTATGATTATAAAATTTTATATATTTTCTTATTTTATTTATTATATTATAGAAGGAGAAACTTGACGTAATGATAAAATTATTACCATGTGTACAATAAATCTTTTTCTGATATTTCGTATTGATTGGAGCTTTATTTACTAGACTGTCCTTATTAATTATATTATACTACTATCTACACTGAATCAAGATCCTAGCTTCGACCCTGAAGATGATCTTGACTTGTTCTGTAATAGGCCCAATTTGAAGATGAGCAATAATATACTACATGAAAAATGTAACATGAAACTCAACATAACACACTGCATGCAGTGGATCTCACATTCATGCAATGGGGCCCACATCCATGTAATTGAGTGTGTCATATTTAGTTTTATGCTACATTTTTTCATGTAGTGTGTTATTTTTCTTTGAAGATATATAAGTTTGGTCTTGACTTGTTCTTTTTGCAAAGGCATGTTTGTCAAAAAAAAAAAAAAAAGTTGAGATAATTGCTAGATTCTAAAGATATAATCCTTTAGATCCAAAGGAATCTAGCATGCACCACCTTATCTTCACAACCTCTATCTATATCTATAAAATATTTAAACTTAATATATTGTATAACAATTTTAATTCTATAATAAAATTATTATAATTTCATTAGTATTTTTTTTCCTTTTTTTGGAAAAATTTGGCTGGTTTAATTTTCAGAATGTTTATAATTATTGAAAAGGCATCATTGAGTTGTTGATCTGTCTTATTCCGCAAGTTAAATCAATGATAAAATTGAAGTCTCTATGAAGAACTGACCATGGAAATATTATACTAATCCTAAAAATAAATCCATGATATATAAAATTTAACCCACTAAGGTTCATCCCTTCAAACCCGTTTAAAAGCTTTGGATCTGCACCTACAAAATTGATTGGAATTTTTGGGATGCTGGGAGGTGTAAGATCAATCCATAAATTCGACTAATCCTAAAAGTAGATGATCTTTTTCTCCAATTTATCAATTAGATAAATTCCAAATATAATTTATGCATGCTATACTTTGCTATCTTAAGGAGATGCATCATTGATTCGCGTCGCAGCATATCCTCAAAAATTTATGAATGGTAGATTTAATTTTGTCTCTATCAAGATATTTACGATTATTGAAAAGTCAAATTGAAGTCTCTATGTGAAGAACAATTTATGTGTTTGGAGGAATATTTACAATTATTGAAAAGTCATGGATGAAACGTCGTATTCTGGCCGGAAATTAAAGACTAAAACCAATGACAAAATTGAACCGACCACAGAAAATATTCAATATCATTTGAATTTATAAAATTACAAATTATCTGTCTATATATACGGATATATGTTTTGTACAAGTATTTTTAATTATTTAGAAGTCGTACGTCAATGTCTAATATTGTTAGTATATTTTGAAAAATTCTATCGGCTGTGTGGTGCTTATTGGTTTATATTTGAAAAAATACGATTAATTTGGATAGTTTTTTTGTCAATGTTGAACTTGATAATTAGCAACCGAAAAGAAAGAAGATAAGAAGCTGCGTGTTCCACGTCCAAAGACGATGATTGGCTTGACACTGTGGAATTGAAGAGATTCAAGAGAATTAAACCAGAAACTGAAAAGGAGAGCAGTGCATGACCTGACATATATATAAAACTATATTATCAATATACTTATTTATTTCTTATTTATTGGGTTACAAGGATGTAAATATAGTCCCACATCTAAAATATATAGAAAAGATTATGAGCTTAAAAAGATGGAAGATATCTCCATTGGTGTGAAGTCTTTTGGATTGAGTTCAAGAACAGAATCATGAGAGCTTACGTCCAAAGTGGATAATATCATGTCATTATGGAGATATTTTGATTCCATCGATACTAACAATTGATATCAGAGCGAAACCGCTTTTCACTAGACTAATTGTCGGAAGAGACATGATCCAGATATCTAACCATGTGAGTTGAAC
>JBBMKF010000034.1:6313299-6323341 GCA_037834155.1 Curcuma caesia | reverse complement strand
TTGATTTTCTTGCTCTAGGGCTTCTACCCTAGTAGATGATCCACTAGGACAACCACTAGCTCTAGGGGTCATCACACAATCATACATGGCTCTCGTTTGGGACCCTAGACTGTAGAGGGTGGAGCTCTTCTTCCTCCCACCGACCACATTATAATATATGTTATTTACCTAGTCGGTGGAGAAAGTATGCATCTCACCTCCTCTCTACCTGGCTGAGACACCTACTATGGCAGTCATTTCAACTTGTTTAAAAATAAATTTATATAAAATATAATATTAAAAAATAATCATTTATAATAGTTAAATCTTACGTCGAATGCCTGTGATTATGGATCGATAAATGTATTATCCTTAGACTTATGTATTTTAATAAAAATCTTCCATCAAGTAAGAAGTCGTTGTAGCTCATGCTCTTAAAGATTAAAAAAATACAATTAAATAAAAATAATATCATTATTAATTAAATAATTCTAAGATAAATATATTAATTGTAAACTCACTAAGTCTAAGGCATACTGGATGATGGAACGAGATTCAACTGTATGCTTTGTGGATCTAGTGCTAGGGCCAACTAACTTGGTATTTCTATTAGCTCAACTGTCATCTTTCTACAACCCAGATGGTTTGCCATATATCCATTACAAGAAAAAAGTTAATAGACAACATTAGAAAAATAATATTTTTTTATCAAAAGTGTTATCTTTTTTTATTTAACAATATTTTTAGTCAAAAACGTTGTCTTTTAAAAATCAAAGATAATATTTTTTTAGAAAGCGTTGTCTATTAGTATTTTTTTTTGTCAAAGATAACGTTTTTTCAGAAAGTGTTATTAATTTGTATTTTTTTAATTAAAATAATGATTTTTTAAAAAGTATTATCGTTGAGGATTTTTTTTTTTCGTTTTTTTCGTGCGATCCACGGCCCACTTCGAATATTTCTCCACAACTGTATCCTCGTGCCTCTCCTCGTTGTTGTCTTTATGCCGCAGCCCTAGCGGCGTCGGGGACGATCTCTTCTACCCCGACGTGTTAGGCTGTAGCCCTAGCAGCGGGAGCGACAGTTCGCTATTTCCTTACAGGTTCGGATGGGGGACCAACGGGAACCACCATTGTCGTAGCTGGTCCGCCGCCGACCTCATTCTCCGTTCTGATGCTGTGGTCGGGGGGTTCGGTTGGAGGCCTTGCCTCTACTTTGCGAAAGGTTACTGCAAAGACGGCCCCGAGTGCCGATTCCTCCACGGCGAGGAGACCATTGCCGCAGCGGAGCATCTGCGCCAGGTGCTGCTGCTGCTGCGATCGATGAGCCAGAGGATTGGCCGCGCATCGCAGCTCACATCGTCCGCCTTCCCGTACTCGCCCTTGGTTTTGCTGCCATCTTCACCGTCATCGACGAGCAAATCTCTCGACTTCTTGCTCCAGCAGCAAAATGACAACCAAAGGTAGCAACTTTCTGCCAGTTTTGTGCAATTTGAAAAGGAAATGATATACATACATCGTGGCTTTCAACAGGGCGGCGGCGGCCGCAGCTCTGCTGCGATCAAGGATGGAAAGAAGTGATATTGCAGGGATGACCAATCCAGGCTCGAGACAGATCTATTTAACGTTCCCCGCAGATAGCACTTTTACTGAAGAAGATGTCTCCAACTACTTCAGGTTTCTCCTTATCAAATCTATAAATGCAGATTGATTTGTTGCTGAGTGCCAGGATTTCTATGACCCTAATCTGTTGCAATTTATGTTGTTGAAATTCCAAAGCATCTACGGGCCAGTACAGGATGTGAGGATCCCATATCAGCAAAAGAGAATGTTTGGTTTTGTAACCTTCATCTACCCCGAAACAGTGAAGGTTATCTTGGCAAAAGGAAATCCTCATTTTGTCTGCGATGCTCGAGTTCTTGTCAAGCCTTACAAGGAGAAAGGCAAAGTCCTCGACAAGTGCAGGCACTCTTCCTCCCTCTCCCTAACTACACATTGTTTCCGTGTTTCAAGAATGTTGCGTTCTGATGATCTAATACTTCGTCCAGGAAGCAGCAACAGAATGAAAGGGGGGAATTTTCTGGCTGCACGACTCCCACTGGTCTGGAATCTAGAGGAGATCCTTATGACCTTCAACCGCTGGGTTAGGCTTCAGACTGTTGGTTCTGCTTTGTTCCTTGTTGCAATCAGTTGACGCTTGATCTCGATGCAATGGCAGGAGCGAGGATGTTGTACAACAATAGCAGCCAGGAGCTGCTGCGAAGGAAGCTCGAGGAGCAACAGCAAGCTTTGGAGCTGCAGCGGGCCATTGAGCTGCAAGCAAGAAGACTGATGAATCTCCAGCTCCTTGATCTCAAGAATCGTAGTCTCTCCTCCTCGGCCGCTCCAGCCTCCATCATCCCTCCTACCATATCAGCCCCATTTATAACTATACCTACAACTGATTCGAGTAGCAAAGGTAGCAGCAGCAGTAGCCAAGAACACTCTCCCATTGCAGGTGAGCTTTGCAAGTGAACTATCACACATTACTTTTGTTACTTCAGATGATGAAGTATTATTACCTCTTGCATTTTAGGTGCAGAGCAGAACACGAACACTTCTAATGGCTTCTCAAAGGCGATCAACTCTAACAACAAGAAGGAATCTGTTGACGAGGCTAATCCCAATCAAGATAGTGATTCCCACGAAAGGTATACATACAGCCATCAGTTTTTTTAACTGTGTTCATCAAGAATGAATTTTGATCCCATTTGTTTGTTTGTCTGCAAAACATGGACGCAGTGCTGCAGAGCACAACTTGCCCGATAGTCCCTTCGCTTCGCCCACCAAGTCGTCAATCGCACTGGAGGTCGATGCTTTCTCACATGCTGCGGCAACTCAAGCCAATAACAGCGGCAAAGATTTCCCGCTTGCCGTGCCACCCTCATCAACCTTTGAGATGCCCTCCTACAAATCTTGTGTATTGGCCATGCCAAGGTATACACAGTCCTATACACTTCCTTCGAGTACTTTGCCATAGATACTAAAAGTTTGAATCCGCTATGAAATTGCTAGGTTCTCCAATCATGGAGCTATGGGGATGTAGAGTTAAGCAAACTCTCTTCAGAATTCAGATCGTGGTAAGCACTGCACCATTTCCCATCATTCACTCAAATAATCTCAGCATTATGGATTAATTTTGGCAGGGAAAAGAAGTCAGTGGTAGGTTTTTGAATGTAAGCTTCTACGAGTGTTCTTTCACTGCCTGCCTCTAAACAGCTACAGAGCTCTGAAAGAAGCAAGTTCAGTTATTAGTAATTAATCAAGCAAACAATCAGCCATACCACATATCTATTACTAGCTACTACTCGATTAGAATACTACTTACACCTTAATAGTCTACTAATTGCGCTATAGCTGCTCATCACAATCTCACAAACACCAAACAGAAGAGAAAAAGGACAGGACAGACATCAGAGATATTTCTGGATAGCTGAGCAAGAAAAAAGCAGCAGGCTCGTCATCACTTCCTTTTTCTTTGCTCTCTGTCATCTCTAATTGTGACGAACATATATAGATGTAGAAAACGTTCAGATATTTATAAATCTTCTTTCTTCTCCTGTGTACAGTGGGTTTTATGTTGTATTGCAGCTCTCATTCTCCAGACAACTTGCTACAGTCACATTAACTTCTCTTGATGCGATTGTGATGGGATTTATTTAAATGAAACAGATGGATTCAGAAGAAATAAGATACTTGATGTGCCAGATCTGCATGTCGACATAATCTGCGTCTTTTTTTATGTACTGCATATTGTTTTGGCTTCCCTATAAGCCATGGATACATACAATAATGCGAGGTGATCTTGGTGTAATCTTCTTACTGTGTCAGACCCCACGTTCGCAGTCAACAATATATTGAAGCAGAAATGATCAGAAAATGAATAAAGAAACAAGTTCATCAGCTTTTTTGAACTCTGTGCTCTTTCCGAGAAGTGCAGGAGCAGGAGCAGAACACTGCCGCAGATGCCATTACTTCCCTGTTCTCCGCTTGCATGTGCACTCATGTGCCTCTCCACTCATCTGTTGTTTGTTCCATATCGGAGCTCCATCCATTTTCTCACTTTGAGCAACTTTTCAATAATTGTTTCACTATATAAAGCTTTATATAAAATTGAGCCACATTTTTCATTTTATTTATGAAAACTATTTTTTTTAAAGAAAATAGATTCTTTTTTATTGTGAAGATGTGATAGTAAAATTTGTTTAAAAAATATTGTTTTTTTGTCTAATATATGGAAAAAGTTAATCCTTCCTAAGTAGGGTTTGCTAAAAATAATTAGATGGACTCATCCTTATGGGACAATCAAGACCGTATTGGATATTTTTTAAGTTTAAGATAATTTTTTTTATAAAAAAGAGCTCTCTCTCGAATAGTAAAATGTACCTTTGCTTTGAATTAATATTATTATTTTTCTCTTTTGACAACTAGATAAACAAATATTTAAAAGTCATTTTTATTAATTATATCTAGTATAATATTAAAAATATGTTAGAATACATAAATTATTATTTTTTAAAAAAATATGTTAAATTCAGCTCGAGAAATATAAATACATAAATATTTAAATGAATGATACATACACTTGCACAAGAGAGAATAATTAAAGAAATTAGAATACATCTTACTGATAAAATATAATTAAAATTTATGATTAATTTTTTCTATGATTTTTTTAAAAATATGAGTACCCAACTTTATAGAATTTCATTTTAATCTTTCACCAATTAAATAACAGCGGAGCAATCTCCATTTCACACAATTTATGAATTCTTGTCGAAGTGGAGAAAAACTAATAATTAATTAAGCAATAAAAAGATCAAAAATAAAATGTACATGGCATATCATCAACTAAGTGGAGCAAATTAAAAAGTTTCTAGACCTTATAGTACTTGGAGACATTAATTGTTAAAGAAAATGGATTATATTATTGATTAAAAAGAGACTTAAAAAAATTGTACTTTTTATAGGCTTGGATAATTAAATTGTTTAAGATTAAAAAATTATTTGTTAAAACATATAATTAATTTATAATATTTGTTTGGGCCTCCACAGGTCCGGCCCTGCCCAAACCCAAGATTTTTAATTGCTCCGGTATCATAAGCACGGATGATACAATAGAATATTACAAGACAATTTTTTTTTATATACAGGAGATGAATGTGAAAGTGAGAGTCATTTTAAATTGAAAACAATTATAAAATTCTATGCATTGTTTAAGATCAAAATAAACACTACAAAAAAAATTTTTAAACCCCCACATATTGTCAATTTCACAATATGAACTTGCCAGGCTCAAGAATGTTTAATGGCGTAGCTAGGGCTAGGTGCACTGGATTCATCTCAGTAATTAGAGCCAATATATTATTTTACAATGCAGCCCAATAACTGAAGTTAAGGTATATGGAGTCAATCCAATCCAGTGCAGCCTAAAGCCCGATGCAACCCAACAATTGAAGTCTAGGGCCATTGAGAATGTTGCGGATGTTTTCTTCTTGTCAAACTTGATAGCAATATGACTAATTAAGAGTTGATTCATAAGATGCACATTAAAGAGCTTAAATCTATTATCCTATTTTTCAGTATTGCTCTCTCTCTCTCTCTCTCTCTCTCTCGAGTGTTTCTTCTTTGTCTCGGGGCATAGTTGAATTGGTTACTACGGAACAGATTTGCTGAAGTAGATAAGAGTCGAATTTCGACGAAACCGAGGCAATGCCCTTCTCTATAGTGACCAATTGTAGCTTCTCGATTTACCTTCTCATAGATAGTCATAGTGCCGATCGTATGGAGCCGTTGGAGTAGCAGATTTCACATCTTGCTGAAGAGTACTTCTTCTCTATGTTGATTAGTAGCCCTTCCCTCATTCATCCACCATTGCTAGTTGCTGCCATTGTCATTCTACCAAAAGGTTAGTGCCTACTTCTGCTATGTCACTAGTGTTCGAATGTCCAAATACAGTTCTTGGATCTCTGTCTGCAGCAGGTGTTGGCGATAGCAAGGATCCTTGATACTCAATGCATCTCAATCTGACCACAGATCGATGGCTGATATCTGGCAGCAGCCTTCATAGTCGTTCTGCAAGTAGTTCTTGATACTTGATTCATTAATTTGTTGATTTGTTGGATTGCCCTTTTTATGCATGGCTTTCTGTCGAATGTTTCTTTAGACTTCATTCATAACATATATACTTACTGATCATTAGATAAATATATGAAACACAGCATTGAGATCGAGTTCAATCAGCTAGAGTTAAATTAAAAGGAGCTAGGAAGACAATTAAGTTGTCTCATGGTATAAAATACATGGGATTTGGAATTTTAAATGTGCGATCCCCAACGCATTCTCCTAACAAATCACTCCATTGATCTCCAACATTGCCTCTGATCCTGTATCCCTCTGCCACTAATTGCCTTCTAATACTAGATTTGTAGTCTACTGCACCATATCCTTTGTAAGCACCGTTTCTGCAAAGTTTAATTAGCTGTTAATTTGTAAATTAACATATATAACTGCCTTTTGCCATAATAATACTGTTTTTTTCTTGTTTAATTCAAAAAAACAAAAACAAAAAATTTCTAAGATTTATAGTGAAAAACCATATCTTTCAATTGAACACTTTTGACTCTTGTTAGTCAAAGACTAGTCAACTGGGTATGCATGCAGTCTATTTAATTAAGTTTAATTAGATTATGATAAGTATAAACTTCATCGTTACCATGGTTGTGACCCAGGGATCCACGGTTCGATCCCCAGCTACGGCGTATTTGCAGGAATTTTCCTCCAAATAGGGAGCGCAATCAAAGGATGTTGGGCATCTGGATTGGCCGCCGTATGTACTTCCCGATTTACTCTGGTAGTCGGTGGGAGACTTCCGTAGGACTGTGTCAGCCACCCTTAAGGATTGAGTCTATGTGACTGACTGGGATTTGTCATTTTTTTTTCATTGTTACCATGGAATAAGTAATCAATTTGAGGATAATTCATATAAAGAATGCTGCTACTGTTATTTTAAAAATATATTTTTTATTAATATTATTTAAAAAAAAAAAAAGAGAAAATCTTTCCTTCACCTCATGATAAGCCTGTGATGCCCGTCAAATCCCTGAGCTGCCAGATTTTCAACCGTAGAAGCTCCCAAAACGTCCTCGCTTCTTCCGGTGAGCAGAAAAACCTGAAACCCTCTCTCCATCAGCTTCCTGTAAACCCCAAGCACTTGAGGGATTGCAGGGCAAGCCTGTCTCAGTACCCAGCTCACGAATGCCCTCGAGTCGTACGGCTCTCCCCTAACGAGATTGATCGATCATCACAAATGAATCCTCATTCAGTTTCTTTGCACATGAAAATCGCATGGACGGAATATTGATTGATTACCCGAAGTGCTTCTCCCTGTAGTAGGGGAGGTTGGAGAGGCAGGTGTCGTCGACGTCGAGAATCCATGCGTCCTTGCCGTCGGCGGCCGCGGCGGCGCTGCCGCCGAGGTAGATCGCGATCTGATCGGCGACCTCGGTGACGTCGCTGCCGTACTGGCCGCCCAGCATGTAGCGCTCCACGTGGCCGACGCATTGCGGCGGGACGGTGCGCCACCCGCGGGAATTGCTGGCCTCCACCGCCATCCGCCCGCTGAGGCAGTAGCAGGCATCCGGCGACGACGCCATGGCCTATATATGGAGCTTCTTGATTCGTTAAGCAATATCCATATCCGTAAATATATACAGAGCTCGAAGCTGGACGGCGATTGACTCTTTCCAAGGTGGAGGAGGAATATGGAGTTGACTTTGAATGTTAGGAGAATGGAAGAACGTCGATTAATTGGAACTCGAATGAAAAGATATATAGATAATCATGAGCCCTCGCTCGCAATTGTTTACAGTCTTTGAAGTTCATAAACGGAAGAAGAAAGAAAGAAATTTCTTGGAAAAGATAGATAATAATCATGAGACCTTCGCAACTGCTTAAATTCTTAGGAGTTCATAAACGGAAGAAGAAAGAAAGAAGTTTCTGTGGTGCTTCACAGTTTCATATTTGGTTCAGCAGTAGACTTTTCATCACAAAATGATATCATCCTTCAAATATTAAATCTGGATAGATAGATCTTTTAGTTTTTCCATAACTGAAATTAGATTTATTTGCTAAATTAAGGCAACTTCCTAGGAAACTTACAAACGCAATATTAATTTTGCATGGAATTGTTTTCATAGCTGCTCTGACATTAACTGAAAGAAAGGATAAACACAAAATGGGGAAAAAGAAATCTTATCAAACTGATGACGACACAATTATCTAAGAAGAACCAGGTCTAGCTATTTAAGATTAATTTCTCTTAATTATTAAATTTTAAATGGACAAGTTCAAACCTTGAGCAAGAATGTCAGAAATCAGCAGAAGAAAATCCCAAGACCAAATGCAACAATCAAGTTAGAATATAATATAATTCTCCATTTTAGAGATCAGCTAAAATAAAATATGTTTATTGAGCAATATTATTACTAATTAAAAGATACAGACAGTGGTCAAGATTAAACTCTCCCCGTACTCCACGTTATTGCCTTAATATGAATGCATTTACTTAATTATAATATGTGACACTTGAAAGTTGACTTGACTACATCGTAGTTATACGTTGCTTGAGGATCATGCTTCAACAGCGACGGCATGATTGCCGACTTCGGGTTATATAAATGATCGATCATTAGATTTTTTTTTTTTAAAAAAAATTAGTTATGCATTGTTATAGGGAAATGTTTAGGTTTACTTTATATGTAAGTCAAGGAAACAGAAAATTAGGAAGAGAAAAGAAATAAAAGTCAATTACCAACTTTATATATATGGTTCGCTAGATAAAGAAAAGACAAAGAAGAAGAGTGTTTGATCTATGGTTCTAAATTTATATTAGATCACTACTACAAATTAACCACAACAATGAAACAAATTAATTAAAGACCCTCCAAAGAAGGAAGCATCAAAAGAGCAAAGGACTAGTCTATAAAATATGGCTTCTAATGCATGAAAAGTTTGATACCTCCACCACTAAGCTACGAATTATGATAGGGTTTATACGGCCGACCAAATCAAACTACCCTGAATCATGAACTTTGAGAACGACGACGACGACCACGACGACTACTACTACTACTAACTTTAACTTATAGTTTAAATCATCATCATAAGGTTTGTTTCTCCTAGTTGACTTGGACGCAGCAAATTTTGACGTTAAAATTGGTCGTCGTAGCTGGTCAACTTTTGGAGCAAGAACGAACATGGGGATCAGATTCATGTGGTAGTTAATTCTGAAACCACAAATTGATGTGCCCGTCGAGCACTTGCTGGTGGTGTAAACACGTTAATTAAAATTTAATTAATGGATTATTGCCACAAACAACCAATCAAATTAATAAATAACGCATGGAATTGGCATGTGTTACGTGTTTCTTCATGTACATATCTGTGTGTATGTTTGTGTGTGTTTTGCTGCTTGTGTGTGTTTCTTGCTGCTTCAAGCATGGAAAACATGGCCGGGCGAAAAGTTGTAAACATAGAGAATTTTTATTTTTAATTTTTTTTTGTCGACTTAGAGTTTGTGTTGTTTGGGTTGGAGTTGTGTTAGCTAGACTTTGTATCATGGATCATTTGTTGACGTTTTCATATGCTAAGTCCAAACAACAAACTATAAAATTTAAACATGAAATATGATTTGTGTAATTGAGTCTGGTAGAAGAAAACAACAAATTAAACGACTCTTTTATTAGCATGAAGGTATTAGTTCCCTAGTTAGACAAAACTCAACAGAACTTACACTGACGAGGATGATGAAGACTAGCTAATTCTTACCTTAATAATAGGAGACCCCATCAATCCTCAATGATGATGTCGTTGGGCGGTAGGGATTATATTAACCAATGCTAGCTTAAAGGGAAGAAGAAGAAGAAGAAGAAGAGTTTTTCTCCTATTAAAGATGCACTCACAAGCACAACCTTTTCCATTCATGGTAGTAATTCGAGAGAAAAGAAGAAACTCCTCGTGGAATAACA
>JBBMKF010000034.1:6275699-6294753 GCA_037834155.1 Curcuma caesia | reverse complement strand
ACAAATAGAGTAAAGATACACAATATGAAAAGAATGGCATGAAACTTAACATGAAAGACGTGGCTTGCCACGTCTTTCATGTTAAGTTTCATGCCATTATTTTCATGTAGTGTATCTTTACTCTAACCAATAATCAAACAACACAACCAAACTAAAGATTGATTTACACAAGGATTTGAGGGCCCTTTATAGGAGGGTAAATATTCATTCTCCAAACCTTTTCTCCTAAAAAACAGGATCTAATTTATCCAGTTTATGATGATAGGGTAAATATTCATTCTCCAAACCTTTTCTCCTAAAAAACAAGATCTAATTTATCCAGTTTATGATGACTAGTAGAAGTATACTAATAGGTATAGATTAAAATCTCGAACCGTTTCGTCTGATATAAGCAAAAATCTCATTCCGCTCGTGGACCAGCACCGGCACAAGCAGTACCGATGCGCGACGCGTCTGGAGGCGTTGCCCGAGTCCAGCAACGTGTCCGAAGGCGTCGCCTGAGCCCAGCGACATGTCCGAAGGCGTCGTCCGAGCTTGGCGATGTGTTCGGAGGCGTCACTCGAGCCCGACGACACGTCTAGAGGCATCACACGGGAACGGAGATGAGTCCAAACTCGTCGCCTAGGCCTGGTGATGAGTCTAGACGTGTTGAGCAGGCCACAGTGTGCCTATGGTCTTGACTGCGCGGAACAAGTAAGGTTAACTTAGGTTTATTTAAGTTAATAATTTTAATCAACTCGTATCTATGATTAAGATAATTTAAATAGACTTAATTAAAGCCTAATAAAAATATCCTATTAATTTAATATATATATATATTATAAAATATTTTATTTTTTATTTTTAAATATTTAAATTAAATTTTTTATTTTTAGTTAATATATTTTATATTTAAAAATATCAAAATTATATCGGTACGACACGTTACAATACTAAAATTGTATCATTCCGATCCGGGACCGAAACCTCTACACGACTCGAGATTTTAAACCATGTTAAGAGGTCTTACAAAACAAACTTTTATAAAATAACAATAGTAATAAATAATAATAAAAGAAAGCCTAAAATAAAATATATAGTACATTATTAATTATCTAGTATTGTTTTCTTTAAAAATCCCTTGCTATTGCTCATATGAAAGAGCATACTGGACTGAATTAGCCCCAACATGTGAACAAACCTGGCAAGTGATATTTTTTTAAGTCTAAGAAGATAGTGAGTGAAAAATGATCGTCTACTTTACTACTATGCTAGTTCAGAACCCTAGACTCTTAGGAAATTGTTCACTCCTATTCCGTAAAATAGTTTTTAGACTAGGGACACAAGACAAAGTAAAGCAAATAATGGAGAAAGCATTGACTAGATAAAAAATAAAAAATAACATGGATGGACAAAATAAAATGATTATAGCAGTTTAGAATCGCTAAGTTGGAACTTCTTCCATTTAACAACACAAAATGCTTTGGACCACGACTACATGAATATGCATATGTAAAGTAGTGTGATAAGCATGAACCTCCAAAGACAAGAATGTTGATCGTAAAGAGTTAACGAACTGCCGGACTTCAGACATAGTCATCAGCTTCCGCTCCTACCAAAAGACAATCAATATTTAGTTGTTAAAAGGAACTACAAGTGGGAAAGTAAAAAATGATGAATAAGACTGAAACAAACAAATAAGGGGGAAAAAGAAATAAATAATTACAAGTGGATAGGCATATGTGAAAACAAGGAGTTAGCAATAGGCAATCTGAATGTAGAAAGTAGCTGGTAGAATGTAGCTTCTGTTTGTTTCACGTAAAATATTTTTTTAGAAAATATCTTCTGGATTTTTCAATATTTGGCACAAGGTAAATTCTTGGTCAATAAAAAAAATTCTTTTGGTCAAAAGAAAATATGGTTATTTTGGGAAAATTACCTGCTCAAAACAAGAGGAAATCATTTTCCCCACCCATCAATGATCTATCCACCATCATTCATGAGTCCACCCACCGCCCTCATCAACAATCCCTTTTCCCTCATTGATATGTGTTTCCATCTTATTAGTGAGCTCCTCTTCTATCCTCCATCTCATTTAGGAGCCCTCCCATTTGATGGACAAGCCACCCTCTACCCTCATCTGGAAGGCTTTGTGGATATCAGCAAGCCCTCCTTCGCCATCAACCATGAGCCCCCCTTCACCATCATCTCGCCAATCATCAACACTAAATAACCTAAAAAAAAGAGAGAATATTTCCCCCTCCATGTCAAACAGAAAAAAAAAATGCTCTGCAAATGTTTTCCATTATAAAATACTCTCATGATGCACAAATAAAATATTTTACATAAAACAAATAGACTCTAAATTCATTTTATTTTGCACCAGTATGTCTTCCAAATTACAAACTCATTTGGTATGATAGACTTAGGAAAATTATTTCTAGGAATGACAAACCTAGAAAATTTATAATTATGTTTGGAAGAATTTACTATGGCTTTCCACTATTATAATAAATATTAGAATTATTAATACAGTACTCTTATTATTTTCCAAGTATGGTAGTAATCAATTCCTGATTCATTGGAAACATCGATAATATCTTCTCCATGCAATTAATAATGAATCTCTAGATAAGATTTTAAATCCCATCAAATTCCATGAAGTTTGTCAACCAAACATAGATTTTCCATAAAGGGTGAAAAAGAACTCTCATACCAAACAACACCTTTAAGATATATAAAATGTGTCATCTTCCACTATTTGTATGTCTATAATATGGTACATATTCCATAGACCATTTTTGAAATTTCATACTGTGCCAAATAAAACGGTCGAATTGTATTATTCTAGTAAATTACTAAAACTCGATACTACTTGGGATAGACAATGTCTCCTTCTGTTTCACCTCCTTCTCCTTCAAACTCTAATTCTCTCCTTCAAAATCCAATTCACCACCAGCACTATTCATCAGAACATTGATGCGATATTGAAATAGTATTGTTCCACTCAATGATTGAAACTTTGGCACAACTCGAGATTTTGAACCTTTCCATAGACTTTCCAAATTTGGGGATTTATAAACCACAATATGGACATTATGGATATTGATTATCGTCGTCATAAGAATGATTATCTTCACAACATCTCCTAGCTCAAGAGTTTCTTATAAGCAAATAATTTTTCTTAAAATTGCAAATGACCTTCAATGATATCTAGGTTCATCACTTTTTAATTAATTTATTATTCTACAAGAACTAATTATTCTCAACTTTTTCATATGAATGACTAGCTAATGCATGTCTTCCAAATTTGGAGAACCGTTATTCACCATTTTAAACAACAAGTATAGATGATATGTAATTGAACTATGGCCTAACGTACATACAACATGTGGGAAAATATGTAGTTCATAGTAAGTATTGTATTAAAAGTTTAAATTATCACATAACCTATCGAGTTAATCAACTGAAGTAATCATGTAAAAATTTTATATTTATCACTTAACATACAAAACTAATCAACATAAACAATCCATAATTCTATATTGACAATATTACATATAAATTTAAGGAAAACCTATAATGCAGAACATGACATACAATCATCTTATATACAGGAAATGAGATTCAATAATCACCAATTTGAATAACAACCTATGCAATTCAAATACTATGTTTCTTATTTGTTGATTAGGTGAAAACTAGTTTGATTAAATTAGTATTAATTTGAACTGACTTGGAATTTAACTGGATAGGAAATATTAATTTAGCCTGCACACAGGCAAAATGTGACCTAGGTTTATATTAAACCACCTAAACCAAACTGCAAGTTGGAAGAATATATGCAGTATGTAGTGTGATCAGTTACCACATATGATGATGCGGATGCATAAGCAACCTATGAGGAAACTTTATAAAACCATGACATACTACTTCCTCCAGTTTTGCCACCAAACTTTTGGATGTGTTAACTACTTTGGTTAATCTAGGTCACAAATTCCAAATGCCTTGAGTTTCTTATGTCTGTAGAACAGATATGCTATGTGTATGTATATATGTGTGTGTGTATATATGTATCCATTCTGATTGGAACATTTTTTCCATTCTTATTAGAACTTCTTAAAGGAATTGACTGTTTTGGTTGAACTAAATCTTTAATTGGATCAACTATTTGTTATTTTGGTAGTTCAACTCGTAATCTCCCACTTTCTATGTTTACTTATTTGAGATGATGATGAGTAATGTGGCTGCTGACAAGCATCCAAGTCATACCTTTACACGAGTTGTCATCCTAAGTAGCATGAAAATGGAACTAATCCATGCATCTAAAATAGCATGTGATAGGAATGCACTTGATCCTAAGATAACCCTGGAACAGGATTTTATTATTACAGTATCCTTGTCCAATGCCTGATGAAAATAATCATGAAATAACACACGACTCAACAGTCATTAGATAGTAGAATGCAACTTATAAGAATTAACGAAATATGAAGTTGATTTTAGACATTTAATCATATTCAAATTAATGATATTAAAGATGAGAACAAAAAAATTGTGAACCGGAGTCTTCTCCAATTGAAGACTCAAGCTATGGATAAACTTAATATCAATTTTAAAAATAGCCATAGTAAATTTACCTTCAGATCGGCCCCAGCACAGAAAACCCTAGGAACAGAACTTGAAACCACGACCACATTGGTCGAAGAGTCATTTCCAATGGTCTCGAGTGCATTCTGCAAGCCCTGAAGCATCGCCTTCCCGATCGCGTTCTTCGCCTCCGGCCTGTCCAGCTTCAGCTCGACGATTCCTGCTCCGTATTCCAAAACAGATTACCAAATAACTAGCAAGTTAGAACAAAGGGAGAAAGATGCAAGAACATGGGTAGGAGTGGATCACCCGAATCCAAGTCCGTGAGCTGCTCAAGTTTCACCATCTCCGCCAGTGCTTGAACGATTAGGCCCCGCCGAGAGCCAAAACGGTGGAGGAGTGGCGCCATCGCCATCGCCGTCGCCGCAGCCACGGAGGCAGGGTTGATCTGCCGGAGGCCATTTAGAGAGGAGCGGATGCAAAGGGCACGAAATGGACACATTGAAGATTTTCGCTAGGATGATGAGAAGAACATAATTTAGGTGAGGAATAAATAGGTAGTACTAGGCAGACAAACAATCAATTGGGAGAGAGGAGTGGATTCTTTTCTTTTTTATTTTTTATTTTTTATTTTTGGCCAAAAAGCACAATTTTTATTGAAAAATATTATACCCGGGTGAGATATCACATTGTTCGAGAAATTCTAAATGATGTCGGATTAAAGGATCATCAACAAGGGTGTTCTAGTGCGTTATAGATTCTTATCCAAAACTTGTATCATTTGATGATGCCATGTGAATCACTAGAAACACGTAAAATGTACGGCTAACCCAATAACGAAAGTTTCATACGGGGACTAGAGTAGACTATCATAAGACAAAAGATCTTCTTTCTAAAGAAATTCGATTCAGAATTATTATATGTCAAAGGTCCAATATTGAAATCATTTCAAAGGCTTCCCTTACTTTGTCTGTGTCAACAAACAATTCGAAATGCCTCGACTTTTTTAGAACAAGTTCGAGTTAATACAACAGAAAAAGTAGAAATTGTGATATAGTGAGACTTGACTTCTATTGCCACAAGCAAAATTGCTATATATAAAAAAAAGAGATGAGATATGTGGATAGGTGAATAGTTTTATGGGCATATTCAATTATATTCCATAAATCCATATATTATATTATATTATATATATATATATATAGTAAAAGTAAAATTATATTTATATATATTAAAAGTAAAAAATAAGAAATTTTTTCAATATAAAATAAAATTAACTTTAACTAAAGGGAAACCATATTACTATTGCCTTTCTTTATCTCAGATTCATAGACATTCAATTTTATTCTGAATCCATTTAATTTTTCGTACCCAATTAAACTAAGCTCGAAGAATACATTGAACACCAAAAGAGAGAACTGGATGATAAATAATATTGCAGAATAAATGCTAAAATATTCAATGTTCATGAGGTTATCAGATTGAGGGCTTAATAAATCTTAATTGGCATTTGAAAACATACAATCTAATTTGCATGCTTATATGAATGCAAAGAAACAAATTCTTGCATAAAAAATTTAAAAAAAAAAATCAGACTTTATAATTACGTGACGTTCTCCTGGACTGCTGGACATTTGTAATTATGAGGATGATCTCCACCAAATTGCCAACGACAGTTTTAATTTCAGAATCAAATACAAAAGAAGCCAACAACAGAACGCTGGATCTCAACCAGAAAACGTCAATTGATCAAACTCTACGACTACAAGCAAACAAGGCAAAAAAGGAAACTCAAACGTAGAAAAAGGAAAGGAAATAGAAAGAAAGGAAGCAAAAAATCTCACGTCGAACAGGAGCTTGGAGGATGGAGATCAGGGAATGCCGGTGCCGGACTGATGGGATTCGAGCTTGGAGTCGGAGATCAGGGATTGCCGAACTGTTGACTGCCGGTCTCTCGGGAGAATTTCTGTGCAGGCGATTCGGAGGCGGCGGACGGGTAGGAAGTAGGATAGGGTTTTACGAGAGGGAGAGAAGAGAACAGGAGTTTTTTATTTTAGTTGATCGTTCGGATTTCGGAACATCTCAGCGGATTGGGAGAGTAGGGCTTAATATTTTCCTATGAATTTCACCTTTTGCAAAAAAAAAAAAAAAAAAAAGGGAAAATAAGAGACGGTTCCTGTTTAATGTCTAGACTAAACAGTGAGACAGATCAATCATTAAAAATTTATCATAATGATGTAAAACAGACTGATTCATCAATTTAATAAATTAAAAAATCTTTAATTCAATTCAAACATAATAAACAAATTGATTGCCAGTTAGACAAATCAACTCACAAGCATATTAAAAAAAATTAAAAATTTTAAATTTAGATTATAATTTAAATTAATCAAAGTAAAATTTTTAAATTTAAATTGTGATTTAGATGTATCAAGTCCATTAATTTATTAAATTTTTTATTTTAATTTTAAATTTTAAAATAAATAAATAAATCTTTTTAATTCGTGGGTCAATCCAAACTCACTGTAAGTCAATCCATGCGAGTCGCAGGCCTAGATAGATCAATCTATCTTAAAATAAATTAATAAAATTTTAACTCGATCCACTTAAATTGCTTGACAGGATGAATCAACTGGATCACAATAGACAATATACGAATAATTTTCTTTTACAATATATAGATTAAAGTATAATAAATATGAAAATAAACTAAAACGATAGAAGTGCTTTTTTGTCTAGGTTTATTACATCACTTTATAATAATAGAACGACGATAATGGGTCTACAAAATGAGTAGTGTACATGATCAATATTGTTCTATTCAAAATGACTTTGTTTACTATTTACACAGAGAGCAAGCTAGCAAACCATCCATCTACCTAATTGTCCTAAACAATCGAATGCTCTATTGATCTTTAGTAATGGTTTCGCAACAAGTTGACTCCAAACTGCTATCGATAATCAGATCGATTATTGTACCATTAGTCAACTCAAACATTCCATTAGATCAACTTTCATCTTGGTCTTGTGACGATGAAATCATTAGTATATTCCCAGGGACGGATACAGAAATTAGAGGTGTGTTGTGCTAACTTTAGGTATGAAAAAGATAAATTAAAAATCAAAATACAATGAATAAAAAAAGAATCTATTAATTTTTTTATACCAAATTGTAGACTACAAATATGTATCTATTTTTTTAAAAATTAAATTAGAATCCAAAATCAAAATACAATGAATAAAAAAAGAATCTATTAATTTTTTTATATCAAATTGTAGAATACAAATATGTATCTATTTGTTTAAATTAAATTAGAGTCCAATTTTATATAATTTTTTATTTTTTAAAAATTAAATTAGAGTCCAAAATAGCCTTAATTAAAATTATATTACATAATCTGCATCAAGAGAGACTCGAACTCTGCACCTCAGGTGCAATAAAATCTATTGCTAACCAACTATGCCACCAACTCCTTCAGATTTATTTATGGACAGGGCTGGGCTACAGCCCAGTATAGCTCCTACTTAAATCCGTCTTTGTATACTTCATTGAATACCTTCTAATTGATTCCATTAGATCAACTTTCATCAGTCTTCTTCTGATGAAGTCATTAGTATAATTCATTGAATACCTTCCAGTCGATTTCAATCAATGGTGGAGCCAATCCGAGTGATTTACCTAGGCTAATTGCGAACTATGGGCTACACCAACGTAATTAATACCTAGGCTATGCTATTAGTTTCTTCAAATTTTCCTTTCTTTTACTCATAAATCCAAAAAAAAATCTTCTTTAATATTGTTGGGCCCCAGGTTATAGCCCGGGTGCTCCGCCCTTGATTCCATTTGATCAAAATCAAGTTTTCAACCGTTGCTCCCTATCTTTGAAAAGTTTCTAGCCAAAGTTCAAAGGTTCGAATAAATATTTTTGAGTAAATTTGATGATCAAAATGATAAAAATTTATTTATATTTATTTAATATAGAAAAATTAACTAAATATAAATGTGTTTAATGAACAAAAATTATAAAGGAAAATCGTGAAGTATATTTATTAATAAAATTCTTATCAAACTCATAAATAAAAAAAATAGAATTTAAAATAAATAAATACATTTATAATATCAACCTTATTAACGAATTAAATAAGTTTAAAATTTTTTAAAATCAAATAAATTCAAATTAAAAACTCAATAATATTTAATTTAAATAAATCGAACAAGTTAAACATGAATCAAACTTAAACCAAACTTGATTTACTTATTTGGTTCAACTATCTTATCAAATAATTTTGAATAACATGAAACTTAATTTTAGGAACAAAAAGCAACATTCATTTCACAAAGCAATGTACACGGAGGTTTCGCATTCGAAAACCTCACCATCAAACTCCAAAAGCCAATTACAAACATGGCCTCAGCAAAACACCAGAAACAAAAGAGCAAATCGAACACCATATCGACAATAATGTATCGTCACGTACGCCTCCCTCCTCGCTAGTACCTCGGCGCGCAGCGAACAGGCCTGAACGCCAGCGGTCCGGCCGCATAGAAATCCTTCACGTATTGCCCTCCGGCGATCGTCTTGTTCTCGCACCGCAGCGCCGCGCCCTCGATCCCGTAGTTGACGTTGGTCAGCTTGTTGCACGTCGCGTCTCGCGAGGCCAGCAGCCGCACCACGCAGGCCTCGACGGGGTCGAAGTGCATGCCCCCGCGTCCGCCTTCGAGCGAGGAGTAGAAGTACCCGTTTGTGTCGGTGGAGACGGCGCGGTGGAAGGCGACCCTTCGCCGGGGGTTCTTGCAGGTGATGGTCACCTTGGCGGCCGCCAAGGGCCGGGCGCCGTGCAGGTTCCAGGTGCCAGCGTACTTGCACTTCTGGCAGTAGACCATACCTTCCACGACCGCCGCCACCTTCTCCGTGGAGTTGTACGCCGACGAGGCTCTCACCGGAACCGCGGCCACAGCCGATGCGAGCAGGAGGAGGAGGAAGGTAGACGACATTTCGTCGAGCACTTGGGTTGCTGATTGAATCGACGGCTAGAGTATTTATAGATGGATTATCAGTGACGGACGTGGGAGCTTGTAAGAGCCTTCGGGATTGGGTCGAATAACAACGTGAAGACATGTTTGCTTTATTTTATTTTATGATTCATCAGCTAGAGTGATCCAAACATCTCAGAGTCAGGCCTCTGAAGGTAGAATAACATGTTCGAAGCATCACCTTCCATCCAAGAAGAACCACTGACGTTCCACCCTAAGCTGCAATCCGCATCATCTGAACCATCAAAGTCAGTACTCAACAGATCCTCCAGGCAGAAGACATCAGAAGGATCATCAAAGAGCTTCTGTTCGCGTGGCGAAAAGCTCGCAGGAGCTGTTCCTGCTGATAGTTTATCGTCAGTCTGTTCGACCTCTGGCCGTATAGACGCAGCACTTGATTCAGTGACAGTTGCAGCATGACCGCCATTAGATTGATCGGGGAAATTGAGACGCGCGTAGGGTCCGTACATAGCTCTGGCAGCTTCGTCGTAAGCAAGCGCAGCTTCTTCTGCAGTTGGAAATGTTCCCAACCACAGCCGGCTAATGCGATTGGGTTCTCGAATTTCAGCCACCCACTTCCCCCATGTTCGCTGCCTCACACCTCGGAAACTGGAATTGGGATTATCTGGGCCTCCCTTGCCTTGCATGCATCCCTTTTTCGATCCTTTTGCTGGGGCACGTTGCACACGTTTCTCCGCTTCTGGTTCATCGTTCTGCGCTCTCCACCGAGCGATGGTTTCTGCTACAGAGCTTGGACCATCACGCTTTCTTCTCTGTCTTTGTCTCTTTTTCCTGAACAAAATGAATCCAAAAGATTTCGCACTCGATTTAGCCTTAATTAAATGCGTAAATATACAAACACTTATTTGAACGAAAATCGAGATCTAAGACCAAACACAAAATCGAGATCGAGCACACTATTGCGCCCAACGAAAACCCTCACCAGTTTTGCAGAGGCAATATGAATCACGCTTTCAGCAGCCACAACCAAAGCCACAGAAGATTGAAACAAGAACAGAAAGAATCACACAAAGAACAACGGGAAAAAAAAATTCTAAAAATGTCAGAGGAAAACGATTCAATCTTGATCCTACCTTTCTTGTTCCATCGCCATCCCCCTCGTTCTTCTTCGATTACTCAAGTTTTCGCCCCGGATTTTTTTTCTCCGCCTCTCTCGCGTTCTCGAGAACTCCTCTCTCTTGAGAGCCAAGAAATCTCCACTCCAGTGCCGGCAATATTTATAGCGAGGACGAGGTATTGAGCCTGGAGACGAATTGGATGACGTGTCCGAGTGGGGTGCTCACGTGACACGCGTCGCCCTCGGGTTCCGAGAAAGGGCGCGGGGGTGTCTCATTCCTTGGAGGCGAAGAATCGAGAGCCTCGAGAGGGTGAGCGGTTTCTTGCGGGCCAAGTCTAGTCCGACTCCGAAACCCAAATCTGTTGGGCCTTTAGTGGGCCGGATCCCTTGAGAGCCCAAATCAATCGCCCGTCCGAATCTCTCTGCGGTGGCAGCGCCACCACGACTCCGCTGATAAATCGGACGCGGCGCCGTTTTCTCGCCCGAGCAAGCAGAGGCAGATGGGGAGGCTTTCCATCCTCCACTCCCTCCGCCTCCTCCCTTCGCTTTCCCCGCTTCGTCTTTCCTCCATTCGCCGGTCACGGCGCCTCTCTGCTTTCGCTCCTCGTCAAATCAGGTAATCATCATTGACGCCTTCCCTCAATCGCGAAAGTATTCCTCTCGTTCCAATTCCTAATTTTTGCAATTTTAGGGCTTCTGGTTAAGCATTTTTTTTCCCCCTAAAAAGAATCATTCATTGTAGGTCGGAGTTTTCTTTGTCATTTGGTAGTCACCTAATCCCACACCCTGCAAAAGTGAGTTTCCCCCCACCCATTTGTTCCATTTGATATCATTTTATTCGTGTATTTTCTTGTTTATTAAGCTATTCGGACTGAAATAATTCTCCTTTTATGAGTTGGTTCAAAGGTTGATAAGGGCGGTGAGGATGCCTTCTTGGTGAGCAACTACAATGGGGGAGTTTTTGCAGTTGCCGATGGTGTTTCGGGGTACTGTATTTAGTTCTTAAAAGCTTTGATGAACATTTATGTGCTATTATATTGTTCGTCATTTTGATAATTGATAGTTGGGCGGAGCGGAATGTGGATCCTGCGTTATTTTCCAGGGAGCTGATGGTAAATGTTTCAAAGCTAATAGTGGATGAAGAGGTGAGGATTCAGAAATTGTGAAATTGATATTATATTTTTAATAAATGGGAGTAAATTGACATGAATTGAACCAGCATTGATATTGAGCCTGCATAAACATTTTTTTTATTTTACTCACGTATTTTTTTTTCTATTTTGTTAGCAGAATTTCAATGTTATAGTGTTTTGGAAAGCAGTTAAGCTAGCCTCAATGTTGTCAGTATGAAAATCAAGAAATGAATATATTTTCTTGGCCCATGTAGCTTTAACTATTTCATCCTCTTTAAATAAAAAGCCCTTTTGAAATATGCTTATAATTGAGTTTGAACTCGCACTCGTTTCTAATCATCTTACATTTGACAGGTCAATTATGATCCTCAAGCACTCATGAGAAAGGCCCACGCTGCTACTTCTTCTATGGGCTCAGCTACCGCGTAAGTATCAGTCTTACTTTTCTATCTTATGGTGTTAGATCTTAGACAAGTTTCCCCTTGACCTCTACAAGCACAATGGATGGACAGATTTGACTTTGTTTCCAGTAGTTACATGAAAAATTGTCTGTAGATAGTCTCTCCATTGCTAATTTGCTATGTTACTCTGACATGGGTGCTCATAACCAACATATAGATCTAGGTGTTTGACATCATATCTTGTGAGAATATTAGCTATGCTCAACAGAGGTGTTAGTCCCTAACTCAGTGTTGGTGTCAACGTTGTGTCAGACATGAGCACATCATTGGTAGATTGAGTCCAAGTGACCTAATTCATTGGGAACCTAAACTATTCTTTCTGCGGGAGGATTATTAGAATCATTGAGAAGGGGGAGAAAAGTTGTCAAGTGATTTACAATGGGCGAGGCCCTTTGTTTAGTTTGTACTCGATCATGTCTAGTTAATCATGGCTTTGGCTAGTCGTGGGACCTCATGTCTATCTTTCATTTATAGGGGTCATGTTTATCGAAATGGGTACCAGTCTAGACACCTTAGGCCTTGTCAACATGGTACTGCAGCTATTTGTCTACTCTGTGGAATAGTAAGCTGATAGATTTAGGTGACATCGTTGTAGTATTTTTTTTTGTCTAGTTGCAATTTTTTCTCAAAAAGAAAGTAAACTATATGTGAAGATGAATTTTGTAAGATTGTTTTAAGAAAATAGTTTTTACCAAAATATAAACTTAAAGATATTTTCTCATTTTGGAAGTGCCCAATCATCTCTAATATAAAATATAATTTCCATTCTTTAGAGAAGGATGACAATACAATCCTTTTATTTTTCTTTTCATTTTTAGATTCTTTTCTCCTTAGGGAAAAAATGGAGAAAATTTCACAACATGTGTGCAAATTTATCTTTTTCAGAATAATTTTTATGTACAAGGAAATGTCTAAAGGGTGATTTCCTAGTACTTAATACTTGGACCAACTCAGTGAATGACTGAAGGATTCCCCCGTAACTAATAGTTTTACCAACTTGAGACTGACCAAAGGGAATTCTCTGAAGTCGATACTTTTATCAAATAGGGAAAGCTTGAAGGGTTCCCATAGCTAAATACTTGGACCAACTTGGGAATGACCAAAGGGAATACCCCGTAGCTGATACTCGGACCAACTTCAAGGACATCGAGGAGGGGGCCTCATAAAACCCATACGAAGCCCCAAATCGAGCCACAAGGACAGAGAAGAAGGGGGGGGGGGGGGGGGAGGGTTGAGGTGAAAAGAGGACCAAAAGAGAAAGTTTTCGTGTAGGGAATCCTGGGGGGGGGCCCCCTACTTGCATTTAGGAGCCCCCCAAATATCTCGACAAGGACAGAGAAGAGGGGTTTGTTGGGAAAGGGGGCCCTAAGTTATTTCATCGAATACCATAGTTCACAGTTGCAGAACACGACAAGTGTCCAACAACTTGTTTCTTTCAATGTTCTACTTTTTGTGACATGGGTGGCCTGGTTTGTGTTCTTTCATTACTTTATGCCTTGTTTGAAAGGTTTGAAAGTTGAGGCCAGCTACTTACTGCTTCGCTAATATGGATAGTATAATTGCAATATTAGAGAAGAACGGAATCCTTAAAGTGGCAAATGTTGGAGACTGTGGGTTGCGACTTATTCGGAGAGGTGATGTACCAAGAGATGAACTGACTTCTTTCAGTTTTTTGGAGGTCAACAGCTAGAATATTTGTGATTTAATATTTGTTTTTGTCCTGTCATTTGATTGACAGACCAAATAGTTTTTGCTACATCTCCACAAGATCACTATTTTGATTGTCCATATCAGTTGAGCTCAGAGATTTATGGCCAAACATATCAGGATGCCACGGTATTGCTTGTTTGACTTCGTTTTCGTTAAGTTCATTTTTTCTTCTGCTGTTGCTTGCTCTATATGAATTTTCTTTTCTTGACTTCTTATCTTTAGGTTAGAGTAAAATTCTTTTGTACTCCAGAATCTATTTTTTTTATCATCATCATCCCTTAGCATACCATTGCTTTGTTATCTTCTGCACTGATCCAATAAGAAGCCTGAATGTCCCAGTGTCCATAATTATTCATTTGAAGCCTTAAACCTTTGCTTTACTCAGCGAAATTCTTTGCATGATTCATGATTCTGTTCAGTACTTATTCAGCTTTTTTACTAAATGCCGTCAATTCTGATCAATTTCTAAAATACAACCTAAACTTATTTTCAGGGTTGACATCATGAGTGGAGGGTCAAATAAAACTTTAGCTGAAGTATAAAGTAAAAAATTATATTAACAAGAAGAAAAACAAGCTCTTTCTTACTGGACTATGGTACATTAAATGTAAATGTGCGAACATGGAAATTCTGTGGTCAACAATGATGACATGATTCCAAAAATTTTTGCCTATGTTTTTCAACTTAAATTGTAGAATTTTTGTGCTTCAGGAGAAGCAATCGGTGTTCAATTTATCTACTCTATCACTGCCAACTAAAAGACTGTACATGGATGATGAAGCTAAGTTTTGGTTGCCCTAAAATGGCACAAGTAGTGCAAAAGTGGGTCTGTTTCCAGAGCATTCTTGATTCTAATGCGGATGGTTATAGTTTCAAATTTATCCAGTCTGCTTTTAGTTTACATATTTTGTCCACACAAGTTGCCCCTTCTAGTTAATATCCTACTCAACTGAGTCTACAGTACTTTATGAAGTGCAAATTTGCACTTTTCAGGAATTCCACTTTTAGCTTTATATGCAGAAGCTACATTTATATTCCTTCACATTCTTCTGTTGTCTCTTTGGCTTATTTTCTCTTTCTAATATAATCGTTTGGACTGACAATCAAATGCTGCAACTTATTCAACAGGTATGTAGGTTAGAGTTGATTGAAGGAGATACAGTTGTCATGGGTTCAGATGGCCTTTTTGACAATATCTTTGATCACGAAATAATTTCAGCTCTCTCTGGATTTCCAGATGTCTCCGAGGCTGGTTTGTTGAGAGTACTAAATTCGCAATTTGGCTTCAACTTATTCCTTCTAACCAATATGTTTCTTTTGACGGTAGCAAACAAACTAGCCAATCTAGCGCATTATCACTCGATGGATTCAAGTTTTGATTCACCATATTCCCTGGAAGCTAGAAGCAGGGTACTGATACCTTCTTTTATGTTTTGTTTGTTGTCCAAGGATAGCGTTGATGCTCTATTTCACTACTATAATACCAAACAAATTCAACACTAGAATCTGAAATAAAATCTTATTGGCAGAATAACTTAGTTTCTCTCGTCACTGAAGACTGAGCTTGCCATTAGTTTGTAGAAACTAAAGGCTGTCTAAGTTGATTTGACCCTGAAACGAACCTCATCTGATGATGTAAACTACATTGGTATCAATAGTTCCAATGTGATCGCACAACAGATCCAATGTGATGTGAAAAGGTACATATGTAGACCTGAATAAATGATGTTTCCTTTGCAGGGCTTTGACGTACCCTGGTGGAAGAAAGTCCTTGGAACAAAACTTGTTGGCATGACATTCTTAACCTCTTGTTTTGATGAATTTTTCCCATTCCATGCTCTTAGTGTTCATGCTAATGCCTTGTGATCTGATGCATCACTGGAATGTTTGATGCAGGGGGTAAGTTAGACGACATCACTGTCATTGTGGGTCGAGTAATAAGCTTGTCGGACAACGAACAGGTTCACAATAAAACCCATTGATAAGCAGGTGCTTATCCATTATTGTTAAATTGCTGAATGATTAGCTTGACCAAATAACTGGCAGGATATTGCAAGCTCCACGTTTTGATGATGTTTAGGGGGATATTTTGTCATTGTAGCTCATCGTATAGCCATGGGAGGCACAAGGCCATTTCTTGCTATTTAATTTCTTAGTTTTACAATTTCTGTGTACAACTATAAATATTCTATTTATGACGTTTCATATTCATCGAATACGGCAGATTCTTTGTCTGGAATTGCACCAACATTTTACATCGACCTTTTACAGGATCTGGCAAAAAGTTTTCACTACTTCCTGACGTCAAAACAACAGCAGATTACGTCACCACCTGGTGCATCGTACACAAAAGCTAATTCCTCGGAGGCGGCGTCCTGCTCGATCGGACCGTTGAAATGGCACATTGGAGGCAAACCTCCAACCGACGATGTGGATGTGACGCAATCTATCACTTCCCGACGCACCCAAAATCTAGCCGTTGCTCTTCCTCATCCGTCAATTTATTTTCGCTTTTGCCCTCACGCTCTCCGCTCAGTCATAGCCGGACAACAACAGTCTGGAGGAAGAAGATGATGAAGCGGCGCAGGAAAACTAGCCGTTGGCTTCCTCCAAGGGCAAACCAACAATAATAATAAGCACCCTGGAAGACTCTCTCCCACCGAGCTTCCTCCTCCGGCAATTTATAATCCCACTCCTTTCGTTCCCAAATCCAATTAGTCTTCCTCTCTCATCTGCTCTCCCTTAATCTTGTACTTCGTCTTGCATTGATCCAGCGCAGTGCAGTGAGTTCCCTGCTTCATGGATAGCCTCCAACGGCAGCCGCCGCCGCCGCTGCCGTTGCTGGTGCTGGTCTTACTTTTATTGGTTTCGTCGAGGTTTGCAGCGGGAATCGAGTGGGACGGGGTGGCGATTACCCAGAACGACCTCCAGGGGCTGCAGGCCATCAAGGCCGAACTTACGGACCGCCGGGGCGTGCTCCGGAGCTGGAACGGGACCGGCATTGACGCCTGCTCCGGCGCATGGGCCGGCATCAAGTGCGTCCGCGGCCAGGTGATCGCCATCCAGCTCCCCTGGCGCGGCCTCGACGGTCGCCTCTCCGATAAGGTCGGCCAGCTCGTTTCCCTCCGCAAGCTCAACCTCCACGACAACGCCATTGGCGGGCCCGTCCCGCCTGCCCTCGGCCGCCTCCGCGAGCTTCGCGGCGTTTATTTGTTCAACAACCGCTTCGCCGGTGAGGTGCCGCCTTCCATTGCCGGATGTGCCCTTCTACAGACGCTCGACCTCAGCTCCAATTCGCTCTCCGGCAGCATCCCTGCCTCCATTGTCAACAATACCCGGCTCCTGAGGCTTAATTTGAGCTACAACAATATCTCTGGGTCGATTCCTGTCGCCGTCACTCGCCTTCCTGCTCTTGTGTTCGTCTCCCTCCAGCACAACAACCTCACCGGTTTGGTCCCCGACACATGGGGAAGCAGCAGCAGCAACAATGTATCAAATTTCCAGCTCAAAAGCTTGCATCTCGAGCACAATTTCCTCTCCGGCGGCATCCCAATCTCTCTCTCTCGCCTTCGAATGCTGGAAGATCTCTCTCTCAGCAACAATGAGCTACAAGGCAGTATTCCTGAGGAATTCGGGAGGTTCTCGAGGCTCAAAACGCTCGATCTCTCCAAAAACTCCATTAGCGGAACCTTCCCTGCGTCACTGTGCAACCTGTCGTCCTTGGTTGAGCTCAAACTCGAAGGTAACTTTCTCAAAAGCCCCATCCTAGAGTCCATTGAAGGCTTAAAGAATCTGTCATTGCTCGATCTTAAGAGGAACCAATTCGTTGGTCCAATCCCTCCCACGCTGGGGAACATCTCCGGCCTTTCTCTGCTGGATTTGTCGGAGAACAACCTCACCGGCGGAATTCCAGTTTCCATTGACAACCTCACCAACCTCACTTTCTTCAATGTGTCTGACAACAATTTATCTGGCCCTGTTCCTGTTCTCCTCTCCGAAAAGTTCAATTCGAGCTCTTTTAGTGGAAACCTCCAGCTCTGCGGTTACAGTGCCGCTCCATGCCCTTCTGCTCCTCCTACCTATCCGCAGTCTCCTTCCACCTCGCCGGAGCACACCCGGAGAAGACTCAGTACCAAGGCACTCATACTCATCGCCGTGGCGATCTTCCTTGCACTGCTCTTCCTTCTTTTCTCCTTTCTATTCTACTGCATGATTAGAAACAGAGCTGCAAAACAGAGCACCGCAAGAGAGGTGGCGGCCAGGAGAGGCGAGAAGTCAGGACAGGAGACGGGGTCGGAAGTCGAGACCGGAGGTGACACCGGAGGGAAGCTGGTCCATTTCGACGGCCCGCTAGCCTTCACTGCCGATGACCTCCTGTGCGCCACCGCGGAGATCATGGGGAAGAGCACTTACGGGACGGTCTACAAGGCGACGTTGGAGGACGGCAGCCAAGTCGCGGTGAAGCGGCTGAGGGAGAAGATCGCGAAGGGGCAGAAGGAGTTCGAGGCGGAGGTCGGCGTTCTTGGGAGAATCCGGCACCCCAATCTGTTAGCTCTTAGGGCCTTCTACTTGGGGCCAAAAGGAGAGAAGCTTCTTGTCTTCGATTTCATGGCCAAAGGCAGCCTCGCAGCTTTTCTACACGGTAAAAGATTCCAAATTTCGATAAAATTCAAGCGATCTCTGAATCTGATGTTCGTTGTAATCGCATCTAATATCTTTTCCTATTCTGACATCAGCTCGTGCACCGGACAGCATGGTTGACTGGCCGACGAGGATGAGGATCGCCATGGGAATAACCCGGGGCCTGCACCACCTCCACACAGAGCTCGCAATCGTCCACGGCAACCTCACGAGCACCAACGTGCTCCTGGACGAGAGCTGCAACGCCAGGATCAGCGACTACGGCTTCGGCCGCCTCGTGACCGGCACCGCCTCCAGCTCCAACGTCGTCGCCGCTGCGGGTGCGGCCGGATACCGCGCGCCGGAGCTGGCCAAGCTCAAGAAGGCCAACGCGAAGAGCGACGTGTACAGCCTCGGCATGATCCTGCTGGAGCTGCTGACGGGGAAG
>JBBMKF010000034.1:6194888-6205527 GCA_037834155.1 Curcuma caesia | reverse complement strand
AAATTCTGTGTATTAAATTGAGATCATCCAAGATAATTATATATAAAATATATAATTTATATTCTCTTTAATTTCTAAATCCAAGAAAAGTATAAAACAAAACCGATAAGTGCATTCAAGCAATTTTGTTTTGTACTTGTCTTGGATTTAGAAATTAAGGAGAATATAAATATAAGTATAAGATGGCAGGTTGGCTCGTGGATGTGAAGATTATACGCTAGCTTGTGCTTTAACTAGTTATCTTTGATGCACTGGTGAATATAATGTGAAGATTGGATTTGTGTTGAGTTTAGAGTTTACTTGTTTGTTTTTCTTATTGATGTTTGTCAGAGATAATAAAAATTTTAGAATTTAAAATCATTAAATACAAAAAATTAGTCTTATCTGAACTATCGAGATAGCTTTGACTTGCGAAACTCAAGTTGAGAAGGCTGGATGACTATGCTGCCTAAGGAGGGGCTGCTTGATATGGCCGAGCTGAGCCAAGTTGCTTTGGTGCCTGAGCTGACTTTCGGTTCGATATAGCACAGAAGGAAAAGACTTCAATATCTACTCTTCTGTAAAAAGTGAAATCCACCATCCCAGTGATCTCACACGGTCAGCCCCACAACAATCACAGAGGAGGTAAATTGAAAAGCTGCAGTTGACCACGATGGAGGAAGAGAATATTAAAGTCAATTCACATGTCAATAAAACTTAGCCAAAATCAGATGGCCAAAAAAATTAAAACATAAAATTTCTCACTTAAATGAGTTCTCTCTCTCTCTTTTTATAGTTTATGTTTCTGGTTAATTTTTATTATGTCTTTATCTGATTTGAGTATCAAACATTGTATTCGAGCATTTGATTGATATTTTCTGGGATATGAAAAAAAGAAGATTTGCATAATGCTATAGGCAAAGAATATACTTGGTGATCAAACCTTCAAAGAATCTTAAAGATTATGAACTAGCAGCCCAACCTTATATCATCTAAGAGAATGGTATTTTTCAGTTTTGTTTACTTTAGGTAGATATCCTCATGAACAAGTAGTCAAGTGGATGCGCATTTCTTTCTTATCAGAGAACAGGAGAAGTGAACCTTTCTGAAGATCTGTAATTTGAGATCTCCTTAGAAATCCACAGATAGTGTTCTTTATCTTTGAGGAAGCTCTAAGTTTTGCTGCTTCTTAGTGGACCTGAACAGAAGGTTTAATGAATTGGAGCAGAAACTAAAATGACTGAGACACTACTGCAACAAGGAGACCTAAAAGCAAGCATGAAGAGGAAGCTAGCATGGGGGAAAACTAACAAGAAGAACAATTAGGATATAATAGATAAACAAGTTCAACCTCCTTACCTAAAACTGGCAGTGCAGTAACATCAATGATTTCAGGTAGTGGATAGGCAAGTGTTTTCTTAGATCAAGTTTCAGTGTCTTAAAGGATTGGCAGCCCTTGTGCTTGAATAGAGTAGGCTCAACAAACCCAGCTCTCCGAATCGACACATTTCTTACTAGCTAGCCAAGCATTCTCCTTCACAAACATTATGAAGCATCGCCAGATCATCATCTGGCACAGGCTTCTCCATCTGAATTTGCTGGCCCAAACCTTCAAGAACTAGGAACACATCCTTCGAGTTTTGAGGCAACAAGGATCCAGCTGAAAACACATAGAACTTGTTCTTCAAGTCTATCCAACTCTGCCCTAGATTTTTCTTCAATCCTTTTGCTTTTGTTATCACTCTCATTCTTGCAGAGTCCTCCCACCTGCCGTTGGCTGCATACAGATTAGAGAGCAACATGTAGTTGCCGGTAGCTTGCCCTTCGAGTTCCATAATATGTGCCTCTATGTCCTTAGCCACTACTCTGTTGCCATGAATTCTGCATGAATTCAGCATGGCTCCCAAAATACAAGCATTAGGCTTCATGGGCATCCTTGCAATTAGTTCCTTAGCTTGTCTTAGCAATCCAGCTCGACCTAAAATGTCCACCATGCAAGAGTAGTGCTCCATGCTTGGCATAATTCTAAATTTGCTCACCATCTGATCAAAGAGACTACAACCCTCTGAAACATGTGCAGCGTGACTGCAAGCCGACAGAATGGATATGAAGGTAATGGCATCCGGCTCACAACCCGCACTAATCATAGCATTGAAAGTTTCAAGAGCCTCATCACACAATCCATACATCCCATAACCAGAGATCAACGTATTCCATGAGATCAAATCTTTGCTGTTCATTTTATCAAACAGAATGTGTGCATGTCTTGGGCAGCCGCTCTTTGCGTACATACCAAGAAGTGCATTTCCAACCAGCAACGCATCAATCATGAAGCCCCTTATGATGTGAGCATGAACCTCTTTACCCAAACGCAATGCTGATAGCTCTGCGCAAATTGATAGAATGGTGGCGAGTGTGATCGAGTTGGGCTTCACTCCTACTCCCTGCATCTTCCTGAAAAGGTCCAGAGATTGCGCTGGCATCCCATTGGAGGCAAAGCCGCCGATCACTGCACTCCAAGTCACCACGTTGGGTGTCAAGTTTCCTGCTTCCTCCATTGCAATGAAGATTTCATAAGCCTCATTGCATAAACCACCAGCTGCATAGCTTGAGATCAAGGCGTTCCAGCTTACCAAATTCCGTACCTCCATCTCATGGAACACCCTCTTCGCATCCTCTCTGTTGCCAAGTTTGCCATACATGCAAACCAGGGAGTTGCTGACGAAGGGATATTTGTCAAATCCGCACAGAATAGCCAAGCCGTGAATGACCTTCCCTTTCTGCAATGCTGCAGTGGCAGCATAAGGACAGACAGACAAAGACACGGCAACTGCTTGTGCAGTGGCTTCGACGCCCTGGATCCTCATCTCATTGAAAATATCCAAGACCTTGCCATGCTGTTGACATCGAGCATGAGCCGACATCAGCGTCGTCCAAGTCACTGGGTTCGGCGTGTGCCCTGCAGATTCCATCAGCTGGAAGGCATCACAGGCTGCTTCACAGTCACAATTTGTCGAGTATCCAGAAATCAAAGTATTCCAAGTAACAATGTTTCTGGATGGCATCCCGTCGAACACCTTTCTGGCCATGCCCATTCGGCCCATTTTGCCATACAGCGATATGAGTTGGTTGGCTACGTGTAAATGAGACTGAAACCCCATGGCAACAGCATGGTTATGTATACAAAGACAAAGTAGCCGGTTTTCTAGGGCGGAGCAGGCTCTAATGGCGAGGGGAAACGTGAAGCCGTCGGGGAGGGTGCCGATGGATCTCATCCTTTGGTAGAGGGAGACAGCAGCTCGTCCGCGGCAGTGAGCGAGGGTGGAGCGGATGATGGAGTTCCAGAGGAGAGGAGAGGTCGCATGGTGGTCGGAGGCAGCTTCGAATACGACCTGCGCGTCGGCGAGGAGACCGAAGCGGGTGTAGGCGGAGATGAGGCGGGCGGCCAAGAAGGGCGAGAGTTGATGGGGCGAGAGGAGGAGTTGGGCGTGGATTTGCTTGATTTGGAGAAGACCGGAGCATTGCCGGAGGAGGGCGTCGAAGGAGGAGGGTACGGGATCAGACGTCGAAGCGGCGGCGGAGAGGAAGCAGCGTTTACTGGACAGCAGCATGTGGGCTTCCAGGCCGAGCTTTACCGAAGGTTTAAATTTCTAAATATATTATCGAACTTTATATGTTTTTATAAATTTATTATAATTTTTAAAAATTAATAAATTTACTATAACCTTTTTAAAATCATAGTAAATTATTACGATATTAAATTGTTATTATTTACTACTAGTGATGGTGATGTGGGAACAAGAATCCGACCCTCTCCAATTCTATCCCCCTACCTATATTGAGTCGTGTTAGTAGATTTCTAAAGAAATTGAGTCATATCAGTTTATATTTAACATGATCTACGAGTCCGACTAGGTAGGAATGGCCTGTCGAATAGGTCAGACTAAACACGATCCACCCATGGACCATGTCGAGCATGGTACAAATAGGTACATCGCCGATTTATTAGAGTAGAAAATCGAAGCCTATAGCTTAAGACTGGGTTTTCTAACTTAATTGGACACGCAACCAGCCCAATTGGGGCACAAACACTCCCACATTTTGGATTGTGTTAAGCCTACATTAATTTGTCAGCTGCCAATCTCATCACTGGGCTCATGAGGGATCAACCCAAATATAGAGTTGCAATGGGTGCAGAGCCGGTCCTTATTGTACAATGGCTCTACGTGAAATTATAATTTTTGGACCTTGACACAGTAGCATTTTTAATTTTTAGAGCTTGATAAATTATGATCTTCAATCAATAAGAGTTCCAAGATAAAAAAAAATTTTATACGAAATAATGTTCTCCAAGCAATTAAATTTTCAAAACAAAAAAGAATTATTTCTCCTATTTAAAATGATAACGATACTCTAAATAATATTTAGAACATAAAAAAGAACATAAAAAAGTCAGAATTTTTTGAATTGTCACTGCAAATTCTATTGAAATACGTACTCTTTTTCTTCTTCGTAGTGAAGAAGCTCTAAACTGGATGAAATGGTGCAAGGGTGCAAACAAAAAGGGTGCAAATAAACTTTTTGTAAGATCCCCAAGGATGTCCGCATCTCCACAATGATATGATATTGTCGACTTTGAGCCTAAACTTTCATGGCTTTGTTCTTGGACTCTCCTCAAAAGGCCTCATACCAATGAAGATACTTTTCATCCTTTTAAACTCTAAAACTTAATAAATTAATATATAGGTTTGACTCGTCTAAATCAAATCCAAACTTAAAAATTTCAACTAATTTACTCATTTAAACTACAAATCCAAATTTAGAAATTTTAATATTTGTTATATATTTTTTATTTTTTATAGGCTTGTGGATTGATCCGCCTAACCCGCAGTCCGTCTTAAGTTGGGTTGAATTAAAAAATTTTCAATTTGCCAAGTTGGTGGGTCGGCCCACCCCACTCCATCATATGACGAATTTCTCACGGGTTGGCTCGTCCTATCATGAATTGACCCGTTTGACAGCTCTAGTCTCATCTCTTACCATTGCCCCTTGGGCTTTGGTACAACAGTCAAGTATTCTAACAGTTAATCAAGTGCCTCGAATTCGATTCTCAACTACGATGTACTATATGAGTATTTTTCTCTAGTAGGATGACAAACATAGGATAATAGCCGTTCCGGATGGACAATCACGAGTATTTCCCAATTTGCTTGGTAGGCTAAATGTGGAATTGAATCATCCATCTTAGAATTAATCAGCTCCAAAAATCAAATACCCGGTTATAAAAAAAATTAAAAAATAGCCCCAGGGTAGTACCTTTCTCAGCCTTTTGGCTAAGATCAAGTGTGGTATCTATTCATATCAGTTTAAATAAATTTCTTTCTCCTTGTATCATGGTGATGAGAATTGATCTTTCATGGATCACAGTGAAATTTCTAATGGTCATTCTTTTGTCTTGCAACGAGTAAGATCAATCCTGAGGAACACAATGCACATAATTGAGTTATCTACGAGATCGATAGCTTCTCCTAGACGAGTTCCCCTTGATTCTTTGAATGACCAAGTGTCCGATAGGCATTGCTCCATTTGATAAATTTCAAAATTGAGTATAGTCATCATGGACTTCCAAAGTGAATCTAGCTATGATCTAAATCGAGTTTAGAATCTATGGTTCAAACAATTTTAAAATGAGATTTTCACACACGATGGCAGTGATGATTCTATATATAAACCCATCAAACAACAACAAAAATTGTTTTAGCCGTTTAGATGTCCTACTAACGAGCATTGTCTAGTCAGTCTACTCGGGTTGCTTAGCTTGACATAACTAATTGACTCATTGTGTTTGGCTTGTCTTGTCTTGTCTGGCTTAATTGAGCTACCCTACCTATTTGTCCCGCATGACCTAATTCAATCAACTAATTGGTTAGCTCCTATTGCTTGCCTTGTCTTTGCTCTCAATCAACTTAATCGAGTCCTAGGTATAGTGCCAGTAAAGCACTCCAAAATAATAATAATACTTTTAAATTAATGTGTAAATGATGTCTTAAATTTACATCATTTATCTAGGAGGCCTAGCACCCTTCGTAATAGTACGATCGATCATGTGAACCTGTTGATATGGGATGATGAAGTCCACTTCTTATAAAATTTCAAGTGGATGTATGTAAATGCTTTAGCACTGTTAGTCTTCATCATTAATAAATTCACTTAAAGAATTAATTAACAATTACAATTCATGAAAAAAGAGCTTATATATTAATTGTTCACTACAGATAGTGTGAGAAGGTGAATCATCGACCCTCTTTCCTATTTCGGAAAGCCCATCCAACATCGATCGAATCAACAACACCACCACTAAAAGACACGCCACAACTGACAAAGTGAATGTGGACGTAAGTACACATGCCATAAAGAAAAGAAAAGGGCAAAAAAAAGGGGTTCCTCTTTAATTATTATCTTGCCAGATGCTTCTGTGGACTTCATTACCGTATTGTTTAAGTTGCTATGAATTAACCTTATCTTATCGCCAAGAAAGATACACATGACGCCGGTTCTTTGACTTTGGCCCGAACAAAGAATATATATATTCATTGCACAATTGAATCACAATATTATCGTAAATCATAAATATTTTCTTTAATCTTTTCTCTTACCAACTTATTATTTTAGGAACTCAAATTTAATGTTGTGTTAATGCATAAAGCTAACTGAGACATGAATGAACGTACGTGGCTTGCAAATGAACAGATATTAAAATATGTCACATGATTAATTTCATAATTATTTATGAATTATTTTAATTTAATTTATTAAATAGAAATTAATTAATAGTTTAGATGCACAAAACGACAAGGTGGCAATAGCATGAATACGACAAGAGCGAGCAGATCAGCAGAGGGATGCTCGATTTGTATGGGATTACGCTGCTATGGGGTTGCGACACGTGGACGTACGTGCATAGGCAATATATTCGGGTGCATGCGCAGATGAGACGAAGGAGATTCAGGGACAGCGCCTTGTTGGGCCCGTTTTGGAGGGTTAAAGCTTTTCCCTTTTGGAGGCGACCACAACTTGCGGCCGAAAGTTTTGGTTCCGCCGCGCCATACGTAATTAATGAACAAATTTAGTAAAATATTTGGATGGCCTAGTTAGAGACCCGTGGGTAAATTAGCTCGAGGGAATAAATTAAAGAAGATCAATTGAATGAATATTTTTTATGATCGTGAAAATTTATTTTATTATTATATTTTATGAATCAAAACTGATAGGTATTCGAATTATGATCCTTCTTCTCCAACTTACAAAAGATCATGCAGTGCATGGACCATACTCTACAAGTTTAGAAAACTAATAAAAAAGATTAGAATTTGAATTTTAAATAGGATGAATATTTTAAAAGTCTATTTCTAAGTGTACATAAGTTGTATATTGATAGGTGAATCAGAGAAGATCATCTACCTCGAAGATTAAGTCGGACGGACGATGCCCGAACACTTTGATTATAGATAAGAGTGAATGTGATGATGGAAGTGATCTAAGATTAGATTGAGTAACATATAAAACCCTATAAAGGGAAAACAAAAGGTTCTCGTTATCATTGTTAATTTTCCTCCTTTAAAGTAAGCATGCATGAGTCAGGGATATATTTCTTATTCGAAAAGGAGGAATATATCCTTCAGCTTTTGCGCCGCAGTACTGTATCGGATGGATCTCTAGCCGTATATAATATAATCAAACAAGACCAACAAATCTCATCCATTAAGTTGGACAGACTCCACACTAAACATCATTTATTTAGAAAAGTAAATGAAATATATTTCGACGCAGAAAATTAATTAAAGCAGATTGGAGTCGTCAAGAGTCGATAGTGCAGCAAGACTTCCAAAATAAAGTTCATATACGTGTGTGCACGTTTCCAGAAGGGATTGGTGGGAGGGGGAGGTCGGCAGATCGTTTGAGTTTTTCGAATCATACAGTGCATCGGTCTGTGTTGAGATATTGATAGGATTAGGATAGCAACAGACCAACAGTCCATGAGAGCATTAAATAATTTAGGTGCAATTATATAAAATAAACTAAAAAAAGGAAAAGCTAGGAAAAACAAAGCTCCCCCTCTCTCCTCTCCCTCTATATAAACAGTGGCATTCCTTACCTTCTCTCCACTGCAACACTACAGCTTATTCGACATGCAGTGTGTTGGAGCATGGTGTGTGGTTTTATTAAGGTCTTGAGGTGGATTAATGGAGGTTGACAGAAGAGAGTGAGCACACATGGTGCTTTTCTTGCATGAAGAGGGAGCCATGCTTGAAGCTATGTGTGCTCACTTCTCTATCTGTCACCCACCACAAACCCTAGCTATTTCTAGGGTTTTGGTGTCCATTAACTTATCTACCCCATCCTCTTGGGAAACCCTACTATTTAATCCAACTATGACGAACCATACAATGATTTAATACTTCAAAAAAAAAACATGTTCTGTTCTTTTATTTCATCTGGATTCTACTCCTATGAACTGTATATTTGTGTTTCTTTTACTACGTTGATCTTCTACTTGATATGTTGAAGTGATTTTCTTTTTTGTATATATTTTTTTCCCAAGTTTTTTTAGGTTGTTCCTAATTTTGCAGGTGTAAACATGTGGGGTTTTCTTTGTAGATCTCATCAACTGTTTTGCTTAACACGGTAGTGATTCAGTTTCTGTCTTTTACTTGTTTTTGGCAGAAAAGAATTAAGGTTTGTAACGTGTAAATCATCTTTTTTAACCATAAATTTAGGGTTTTTATTTTAATTCTTTTTCTAAAGGAAGAAGCTAAGGACTCAGGGAATATTTAATAAGTGCCCTAATGATGCCTTAATGGAAGTGATTGGAGGAAGCATCTTTAATTTCCTTTTAAAGGATAGATGCACTTGCCAACATATGTGAGATTCTTTGTTTTATTCCAAATGAGGTAAGTATTTTCATGCTGCACTTTAACTCCAAAGCATGCAATCCACTAGCTGTTGATTGGCCTAACGATAGTAAAGTAGATCTGAAAGACTTTGTAGGAAGATTTGAAGGTTTAAAATTATGTGTCAGTATTATTTTTGCTCTAAATAATATATATGGTGTTAGGATCTATTGTCACAAATACCAATAAAAGTTATATAAAATTCTAATATTAAAAATTTACAACTCTGATAGTACAAGTGGTTTCCAGATGAAACTTTTGATTCTTCAAGCTTGTATATATATGTGTTCTTATTAATGCTTAAGGATAATTTTTTTTGGCTTTGCACTGAAAGGCATCTTTAGTTATGGTGTGTGTTCAGGAGAGATGTTCATTTAATTTGTTTGAATTGATTTTTTTCTTCAAAATTGAGTTATTTGGAATTACTATGTAAAATTGAATTGATGCCATACTGATAGTTTTGGGGTTTTAATTTATGTTTGAATGTGTTTGGTTGAATTAGCATTCAAGAATCACCGGTTTTAATAGCATATTATGACATTATAATATGAAATATAAATATTTAAACTATGTTAAATTAGTATGCTGTTATGAACTTACTTTAATTATTTAGAACTATTGAACAAATTAAACTGAAAAGTAATGAAATCCAATTTTATTGTTGATTATTTTTCTGCTTTTTTTTCAATTAATTCACATTAGTAAGGATTAACACATTTGTTTATGATTCATAAGAATAACAAAGCATGCAAGCAAGTTTAAGTCCCGCTGAACTCAAAATAATTGAAAATGTGGAAATAAATATTATTATATATTTTTAGAAAATGGTTTGATTGATTTTGTCATTGCATTTCATTAAAGGCTTAAATCATATACAAAGGATTATAATTATATAAGTCATTAATTTATAAAACTATTAATTAAATATATAATTAATCTAATTATATATTTCTCAATAAAATCATAGTAAAAATCCAAGTTGTGCTCCTTATTTCCATTATCATCAAGAGGCTATTTTATTTTAAATAAATATTAAAAGGTTACTCTATTTTATTTTTTATTCTAAATTACTCTAATTTTAGTATTGTTGTAGAAGTTTTGGACAAGTTGTTCTAGTAATTTTGATCAAAATTACTTCAAATAGTATTTAATTAGTGTTGTTCAAGTTAGACGATGATATTGAATTACTTTTTTTAATATTTAATTATTTTTATTAATGTTAAAATAATTTTAATTAATATTTGAGTATGTTGTAATAATTTAGACCAAGTTCCTCATTCCAAACTCCTAGTTCTAATGGCTTGGACTTAGGCAAGATACATCCAAAATGTATCCATCGGATCACCTATGTTGATTTGTCATTGGAATGATCATCTACTTGCATAACCATGATCCGAACTGTGGTCCCTCCACATCCTGATCTTGGGCTCATGATAATGATCGAGTAACCGACACTACAATTGAATGACAATTGCTGTAAAATTTATAGCTATCATGTATAACATATCTGAATTTTTCAAGAAATCATAAGTATGGTCTCCATAGGTATCTCTCTTATAAATATCAAAGTTTACGAACCTTTTACTCTTTCTAAATTTTGTTCATGCCTTCTTCCTCGATTAAACATTGAAGGAGTTTTGTTGGAAACATGCTTTAGAATGTTTCCCTTGCTCACATAGGTTAGATCATCCTCCCACCTAAGGAGGGAG
>JBBMKF010000034.1:6168282-6188999 GCA_037834155.1 Curcuma caesia | reverse complement strand
TTCTATCGATCTACTGCGTACCTAATTTACCCCTCTGTAGATGGTCTAATGTATGACCTTTTACAGGATTAAGAATTAATAATGTCCCCTCCCCCCCCCCCCCGAAGTTGACATAGTTGGAACTTGCATGAGTGTTTGTCACATGAGATTGTGAGGGTGTGTAATGTCTCGTTGGGCTCATCCGTCAGGGCAAAGCATTTATAACTTTTATCACAGTAATAATACATATGTAAAAATGTTCCAAAATCTTACGCTCTGTTTGGAAGGAGGTAAGGGAAGGGGAAAAAAGAGTAAATAAGGGGAAGGGAACTTTGAACCTTTATCGGAAAGGAGTGAGAGAAGAGGAGAAAATGGTAAGTTTTAACCTTCCTTACCCATGAAAAGGAGATTTTCTTACACTCAAATTTGGAGTGTAAGGAAAAGGAAGACAACTCTAAGTATTATTTGTTTTAATTTTATTCCTGTTTTAAAATATTAATTCTCAAATAATTTATTTAACTTAAAATTTTTAAATTTCTCTAGCTGATCACGATCTTTTCACTCCTTTCTTATATCAGTAAATTTTTATAAAAATATATGTAAAAATACTGATTTATCCTTTGTGGTACCAAAGTATACAGATTCACAAGCTTATTGTATGTCTACTTATTATTTCTTTAAATTTTTTATTTATTTAAGTGATAAATATTAATTTTAGTTGGTCTCATAAGATAATTTTGGTAAAAAAAAATCTTACATCGGTTTAATGAGCTATACATATTTTTTTACATGTAAATTTATTTTAAAAAGTAAGGTTATTTTTATAATTTTATATATATATTTAACCTTCATTCTCTTTCCTTTCCTCTCAAACAAGGTAACACATGTTACGTTAATGAATTTTCCCTTCCTACCAAAAGGAGAACATAAATATTTTCCTTCTCCTCCCTTTTCCTCTCTTCTTCACTTCGTTAATAAATCTTCTCTCACCCCATCCAAACAGAATGTTAGTGTTAATTGTTATTTAATATTAATCCCATCAATCATATGCCACTAGAGAGGGATGATAGTAGCTAGGTCTAGTATCATACTCGATTACATATATATCTCTTATATAGGCAAATCTCATTGCTTAACTTAAACATTAATCATTAACAAACAAACAAAAAGTTTAAGCTCAATGCTCAATTAACATTGACCTCTTTCCCCCCTTTTTTTTAAGAAAAAGAAAAAGAAAAGAAAAGAAAAGAAATTATCGAGAACAGTCAATCAGCTAATCAGCTTGTCTCTTCTTCTTCATCTCCTTCTCGTAAAGCTAGCGCTTCCACCAGCTTTTCTTTCTTTCTGACATAGAACAAGGCCAAAACACTTTACGACTTACACAAACAAATTAAAAGTGTTTTCCTTAATTTCTCCTCCTCTCTTTTTGTTTTTTTTTACACTGTTCCTTTCGCTTTTGACTGATCGCGAGCTAGTTATAGCTAGACGAAAGCAAAAATCTCTGCGAAGAGAAATTAATCTTCACAAAAAGATTGATCATATATTTCTATACGTTCATCTGTTCCCTTTTCCATTTCACCTTGAATTCGTCCAAACGAGGGGCAGAATCGGATGAGGAATCGGAGGAGATGGGTGAAAGCAAACGCCCCCAGTCGGTGGCCCCATTCCTCCCCACATAACGACACCCTTTGCCTGCTCCACGCCCCCTTTCCTCCGTAATCTCTCTCTCTCTCCCTCATTTATTTAAGTACTTATTTAGTTTGTTGGGCCATTTTTTTTTCCTCTCCTTTTTGTTGTCTCCAGACTCTCAATTGATGGATCGGATGGTGGGAAGAGGAGGAGGAGGAAGAAGCGAGGGGCCGGCAGAAGGTAGAGGAGGGAGGAAGGAGGCGGCAGTGTCAAAGAAATGGTAAAGGAGGAGATCGTCCTTGTTTGTACGTGATCCCAGCTCGAAACTGTTTGATTAGTTTTCAGCTTCCTTTGCGGTTGTTAATTAGTGCTGCGAATTTTGGGGGTTTCTTCTCTACTGTTTTGTCTTTAAGGATCGAGAGGAAAGGAGTGGAGAGCGCGCGAGAGGAGAGTGCCATTAGAGGAAGAAGAAACCAAAGGGAGATAGATCGCCATCAAGTAGGTGGAAAAGGAGGTTCTCTAGTTTGGTTTCAGAAAATGGCATCAGCTTCCTCGTCGTCACCCTTCCATGGAATTAGAGATCGAGAGGAACAGCTCCAAAATCAGATGAAGACGACACCGCCCGATCAGCTTCAGCAACAGTCCTCTTCTTCCGCACCAGCAAAGAAGAGAAGAAGCCAACCAGGGAATCCAAGCAAGTATCTGAAAACACTTAAGCTTTGATTTTTCTCTAGCTTCTTCTTTTTACATGATTTTCGTCTTCCTAGGGATCTATTCCCCTTTTGAGCAAATTCTAATTTGCATTTATTTCTGATTTGATTTTGTTAGTTTCTCCTTTTGAGGGGAATTTGCTTTTCTCAGTTTCTGTTCATGGCATGCCATCGATATTAGGTCAGGTAGAACTTTTGAGTGAGCATCAAATGATTGCTTCAAATATGAAAATTATATTTGTACAGGAAACCTTCTTCCACCTCTCTACATCAGAAGAAAAAGAAATTTTTATTCGATTCGATCGGCTTTCATGAATCTTATCTCTTTTGTTGAGCTTTGTATTCTATCTGAAGAACAAGAATTCCATTGATCCTCAATCCTTGTGCATGCATATGCACATATATATATTTAGTATTAGTTTGTACTGATAACCCTAATTATTCAATCATGGCGTTGATACCGAATCCACATGCGCTGTCGATCGAGCAGATCCTGACGCGGAGGTGATCGCGCTGTCGCCGACGACGCTGATGGCGACGAACCGGTTCGTCTGCGAGGTGTGCAACAAGGGGTTCCAGCGGGAGCAGAACCTGCAGCTCCACCGGCGCGGCCACAACCTGCCATGGAAGCTCCGGCTGAAGAGCTCCAAGGAGCCGCCGCGCCGCCGGGTGTACCTCTGCCCCGAGCCCTCCTGCATCCACCACGACCCCTCCCGCGCCCTCGGCGACCTCACCGGCATCAAGAAGCACTTCTGCCGCAAGCACGGCGAGAAGAAGTGGAAGTGCGACAAGTGCGCCAAGCGCTACGCCGTCCACTCCGATCTCAAGGCCCACGCCAAGACCTGCGGCACTCGCGAGTACCGCTGCGACTGCGGCACCCTCTTCTCCAGGTCCCTCCCTCCCTCCCTCCATCAAAAACATATATCATCTTTGTTTTATGTTCTCGAGAATTACTCATGCCTTAATCATTTTATCAGTAGATTTCTTAATATGGGAAATTAGATAGGATTAGGGTTCTTGCGCTGGCTTTCTTTAGGGTTGTTACCTGGTTGGATTCCCTAGAGAGAGAGAGACGACTGCTCTGTTCCCACGTGAACAAGCTACTGCTAGTGCTGGTCAGTGAGCGAGGACCGAGCAGGAAGAAAGCTCATCGTCTTTTTGACGCCCATGGGAACCAACGCCACCCTATTCACGTGGTGCCAAGTAAGCATCTTTTTGCAGGTTTGTTCTCTAGCGACTTGGGTAGATGTGCTTGCAGGAGCTCTGCATGCAGCACTGTCAGGCAGCCTTTTGGTGAAAACCTAGGGTTCGATCGTGGCCTTGACTCTCCATTTAATTTACTTTCGAAGTGGGAGTTACATTAGGGCGACGTACGCATTGATTGAGCTTTGTCAAGTTCTTGGGGCCTCGCCGGCCTCGTCCCTCAGATCGAGTATGGAGGAACAGCGCTTAGGAATCTGGAAGGTGGCTTTCATGGTTTTGGCAAAAAATTCTCTGCCCGGTTGCGTCGTCAGCCATGATGTCGACTCATTGATTGCGATCGAGTGCGCAGGTGTTTTCTCGCAGTTCATAAGTGATGAAGAACAAATTATCCTCTCTCTCTCTCTCTCTCTAAGATCGCTCGTTCGCATATTAATTTTATTTCTTGCGATTGATTTTGTTTGTGCTTTTCGTACAGTGCGATCTCGTGATTGAGTGAATTGGTTTGTCTTGTCTTCTTGCAGGCGCGACAGCTTCATCACTCACCGAGCGTTCTGCGACGCGCTCGCGCAGGAGAGCACGAGGTTGCCGGCGGCGGGCGTCGGCGGCGTCCTAGCGAATCACCTCTACGGAAGCAACATGATGGCTGTGAATCTGTCTCAGGTGGGCTCTCAGCAGCTCTCGTCGCTTCGAGACCAAAGCAACGATGCGTCGTCGGTAGCGGCGGCGGCGGTGGCGTCCTGTGCGCAGTTTCAGCAGCAGCTTGTCAATCCCCTGAGCAGCCACCCTCCGGTGGCGCAGTTTCGGTCGCCTCCGACGGCGAATTTCTACCTCGGGAACGGCGGCGTGCAGAACTTCAACGTGGAGGAGCAGTCTCTGCTGCAAAGGAAGCCATTCCATGGCCTGATGCAGCTCCCGGATCTGCAAGGAAATGCTTCTTCGAGTAACTTCTTCAACCTCGGGTTCTTCTCCAACAATAATGCCGTCGTCGACGGCGGCGGCGGCGCCGACCCGGCCTCGCTCTTCTCCGGCAACCTCATCGTCGACGGGCCGATGGCTTCTCCTTCTCTCTACGACACCGAGTCATCGTCGTCGGTCCACCCGCGGATGTCCGCCACTTCGCTTCTGCAGAGAGCCGCCCAAATGGGCTCCACCACAAGCGCCGGCGCCGGCGGATCATCACTGCTGGCAGGATTCGGCGGCGCCGGCTCCTCCTCCGGCAACCCCATACCTCCGCCGCCGAGCTTCGGCGGCAGCTTAGACGCCTTTCACACCGACATGGACAACGTCACCAGCCTCCAAAACATAATGAACGCCCTCGCAAACGGAGGCGCCGCCGGCGCCGGTCTGTTCAGCGGCGTCGTGGGGTTCGGCGATGGCGCGCAACGACACGACCCACGGGAACTGACCAGCTTTGTCAGCACTGGAGTACTGCACGATCCAGGCGACACCAAGTTCAATCTCGCCGGCGGCGGCCTTGGCGGCTCCGATCACCTCACCAGAGACTTCCTCGGAGTCGGCGGCGCCGCCATGTCCCTACGGGAACAGGTTCACGGCATGGACCTGAGCATGCTGGATCCTAAATGACGAAGCTCGATCAACAAGGTGATGAACGGCCGGCCATGAAGGCCAGTCAAAAACTCGAAAGCTCAATTAGCTGCTCAATCTAATAACTATATATGTTTCATGTACTTAATTAGCATCCTTAAATTCTCTCATAGACAACACTGTCAAGTCATAATTTTCTTTCTTTAAAAACTAGTAAGAAAAAAAATTCTATATATATAATCTCCATGTTGTTATCAAATTAATTATAGGTAGTGTTTAATTAAATCTGTTTAGGAGCACTAATCGATGTGATCACTGTGGTAATATGTCCTATTACTGTTGAGGCCTTGCATGTTTGTGTTCTCCCACATGCATGAGGATTCCCCTCGGGGCATGATGATCAGGGTTTAATTCCAACATTAAGGTTCAATTCTTTAGTGTTAGGTTGTTATGCTAGGGGGCTTACTTATTTTCTGAATTTATCGGATGGTAAAATATGAGATCGGACCGTCTACTCTGGATTAATCGGATGGTAAGATCTGTACCTCTTATCATTGTTGGTGAGCCCCTTCAATTATTTTTGGTACTGGTCTGTGTGCATGTGAGAGAGGAGGAGGAGAGGGAGTTTTGTACATGGTTGATGATTGGGGGAGGGAGACAAAAGGTTTAGAGCCAAAGCAAAGATTCTTATACAAGAAAGAAAAGTTCATTAATTCTCTAGGAGAAAAAAGTAAATTAAGTTCTATTTAGATGAGGTGAGAGAAAGTTCATTAACGAAAAAGAAATGAAGGAGAGAAGAGAAGGAAAAGGATCGAGGAGAAGGAAAATATTTATGTTTTCTTTATTTGGGAGGAAGGGAAGATTAATTAACATAACAATATTATGTGTTATCTTGTTTGGGAAGAAATTAGAAAAGGAAATGAAGATTAAATATATAAAATTATAAAAATATCTTTACTTTTTAAAATAAATCTACATGTGAAAAAATATACATAACTCATTAAATCGATGTAAGATTTTTTTACCAAAATCACCTTGTGAGACCAATTAAAAATAATATTTACGACTTAAATAAATAAAAAAATTAAAAAATAATGAGTAGACATATAATAAGCATGTGAAATATAAAATCTGTATACTTTGGTACGATAAAGGACAAATCAGTATTTTATATATATTTCTATAAAAATTTACTAATGTAAAAAATGAGTGAAAAGATAATACTCAGCTAGTTAGAGAAATTTAAAAATTAATATTTTAAAATAGGGATAAAATTAGAATAAATAATATTTAAAATTGTCTTCCCTTTTCTTACACCTCAAATTAGAATGTGTAAGAAAATATTCCTTTTCATGAATAAAGAAGATTAAAATTTACCGTTCCATCCTCTTTCCTCACTTCTTTCCAAACAAGGTTTAATTAAGATTTTCTTCCTCTTAATTACCTTCTCTTTCCCTCACCTTCTCCCAAACAAAGCGTTAGTGTTATGTCAATTAAGTTTTATCTAGAGTGGTTGTTCTTTGTTAAGGGGCTGATAGAGATTAGTTAGTTGTAATAATTAGATGTTAATTCGATGAGGCATGATTAATTCACCTAACAAGTACTTTTAAAATGTTTTTGAATGTGAACTAATTGAAAGTTATAATTTATATTAATTGGATATTTATGACTTTGACCATGAGATATATAGTCATAAAAAAATATAAAACATGCGATTTGCCCTCATGATTAGAGTAATAGGATAATCAAAGTCTGATAGAGATTTGGTCTATATATAATATATATGTATATATTAATTATTTTCATAATGACTTCTAATTAATTAATTAATAATCCATCTATAGGAATTAAAAAATAATAAACATTTTTTTCTTTTCTTTTCAATTCCTTTCCCTAAACAATTCATAAAATGGACAGGGCATTAACATACTTAACTTTTTTATATTTTAATACATTTTGTTGCCAGTATGAATGTCGAATTCCATAGATGTTGATTATGCAATGCTCCGCATGGAATACATTTAAATGTTATAAATAAAAATCCAAATAATCAAATATTGTTTTAAGGAATAATGGAATTAAAATTTATCTTGTAGTATTGTTAAATATTGTAAGAGTTGCATTTTTGTAATTTCGTATTTTGAATGGGCAAACGTGTAAAAAGCGCAAACGCAATCTAAGCCGCCTCCCGTCCGAATTATAAATTGCGGCGGCTGATGTTCTTCCATTTCAATCGATCGAAATCGAGGGAAGAATCAAGAAGAAAAGGAGTAGATATTAGAAATGGGGCTGCGCTCAAGATCGCGGATCGTTCTTGTGCCGTTTCCGGCTCAAGGCCACGTCTCCCCCATGCTCCACCTCGCCCGCCTCCTCCATGCACGTGGCTTCGCTGCCACACTGGCCACGCCGGACTTCATCCACCGCCGCCTCGTCGCCCGCGCCGACGGAAGCTTCCGGCTAATCTCGATCCTCAGCGGCCTCGACCACACGGACGGAGAAGCCATGCCGAACTTCGCCGCCATCGAGCGAGCGATGGAGGACCACATGCCGGCGCAACTGGAGCGGCTACTGCTGGCGGAGGCGGCGGAGGTGGCGTGCGTGGTGGTCGACCTGGTGGCCTCGTGGGCGATCCCGGTAGCGAAACGCTGCGGCGTGCGTGTGGCGGGGTTCTGGCCGGCGATGCTCGCCACTTTCCGCATCATCGCCGCCATCCCTGAGCTGATTCACAGGGGCCTCATCTCTGAAAACGGTATTAGTTTGCTCTTCTGCGTCTGGATTAAATCCTTCAAGAACAAAAATACCTTAATTTGATCGCTGTTACAGGAAGTCCTCTGAATGATCAGGCTCATTCCGAGCAACAAGAGAAAGCGGCGGCGGCGGAGGAGTCGCTGACGCTGGCTCTGGCAGGCCAAGCCAAGCTGAGCACCAAGGAGCTGCCATGGCTGGTGGGCAACCCCGCGACCCAGAGATCGCGATTCATGTTTTGGCTGCGAGTCCTGGAGCGTGCCAAATCTGTCCAACATCTCTTGGTCAATTCCTTCCCCGGCGAGTCAGGTCAACAACACGAACGGAGGAGCTCCCACAGCCGCCCGCAACCTCTGCCAATTGGGCCGCTAGCCCACCGCACCAGCAGCCTCAGCATGTGGGAAGAAGACAGAAGCTGCCTGCAGTGGCTGGAGCAGCACCCTCCCGACTCCGTCGTCTACGTGTCGTTCGGCAGCTGGGTGGCGCCGCTCTCGCCGGAACGGATCGCGGAGGTCGCTCTCGGGCTCGCGGCCGCGGGCCGACCGTTCCTGTGGGCGCTAAGGGAGGACGAAGCGAACGCGGATACCCAGTCTCCGGGGACCAGTTCGTGAACGCGGCGTTCATCGTCAAGGTGTGGGGCATCGGCGTCATGCTCGACGGCTCCGGGAGGTCGTCGGCTGTTGAGGACGGCATAAAGAGGGTGATGGCGACTGAGGACGGCGCTGAGATGCAAGAGAGGGTGGTGCAGTTGAGGAGGAGAGTTATGGGGGAAGGTGGAAGGAGTTCCACAGCCATGGAAAACCTACAGTGTTTCTTCGATGGGATGAACGGAGATCAGAGATAGAAGAAATGCCAAAAGGAGAAAGAAATAGAAGGAGCGATTACTCTGTTTCAGGCCTTTATAATTTAAAATTTTTAAATAGAGACCTCAACACAGCTGAACCGGATTTAACCGGACCGGTCTAATCAAACCGGTCCAGTGCAGGCCTTTGGATTTAGCTAGACCGCTTCACCACCGCAGTCCTCTCTCTCCGACAAGCTCACTGTTTATTCGCGTTAATTACGGAAATGCCACGCGACTTCGTCGCCGACGACGACGACGAGCTCCTGAAGAAGAAGAGGAGGCCACCGTCCAAGGCCTCCGTCTTTCTGCCGCCTAACTCTCCCGGCCTCTCCCGCCGCATCCTCGTCCTCATCCTCGTTATCGCCGTCGCTTGCCTTATCGTCGGAGTCGCCGGGATCGCATTCTCGGCCGCCGCCCTCCGTCGACCGCCGCGTATCGTCACTGTATTCCGGTGTGGACGATCTCAGGACACCCTCCGTGCCTTCAGATCCAAGTCCCTCGCCGCCGGCGGCCGGGAGGAGGAGGTCGTGGCGCCGAGGCCGAAGTTGCTCGCACTGGTCGGGGTCTATACTGGGTTTTCGGCGGCCAATCGCCGTGCTGCGCTACGCAGTATCTGGTTCCCCTCTGACCCGGACGCCTTGTCGCGGTAAGATCTCCTTTTTTTTTTTCCTGGATCTCTGCTTACCCGCTTGAATCTTGATATATGGTGTCTGATCTTGAATCTTGATCTCTTTGATCACCAAGCTATAAGAATGGTGCAGAATTAGGATTCTTCTTTGTTTATAATCGACTTAGATTGCGATCTAGGATCTTGAGTTGATGAACTGCCATGCTTAAATGTGGATTAGGGTAGAGTTTGAGGGATATTTGAAGTGTTTGCTATTTTGAATCCTGAGCTGACGTGATAACAGGTTTGAATGCGATTCAAGGAAAGAAGACCTTCTTTCAGGTTTGTAAGGATGTTTACAAAATCTTGAGCTATGTTTGTGATCATGACAAACAAATTTAGAAATCAATCAGGATTTGTCAGATTTGTGTTGAAAACTTTGGTAAAATCATGTTTCTCCTATGTATACCAGTCATACGAGAAATTTGAGGATTAGAATTTGTAATGAACTGTCCTCATCCTATCATTAATTTATTAAGTTGGAAAGAATATCTGTTAGAAGATTGGGATGTAAAAGTGTCATGCTATCAGAATATCACCCGTTTTGCCAGATACTTCACCTTTAGGAATTACTTCATCATAACAATTTTACAAAATTTGCTATTATCATTTCATGATAGTCTTGTGCAGTATGTTTTTCTATTTAAATTTTTTTTCTCAAATGGAACCTTAGCTTATATTTCTTTAGATAAGTTTTGAGATTATGTAACATATGTTACCTATACTCATTGAGTACATTAATACTAGTATACTACAATAAGCACTAATCTAAGTTTATGGAATACCCCCCAACATAGTGGCATGCGATCTGTTGTTGCCTCCTAATTGTGATACATCTCTAACTATTTCCTTGTCGCAAAAAGTAGTTGAAACTTGAAAGACAAAGAAATGTTTTGCAGAATTCTATGTAACATTATCTTATTTTTTCCCTAGGAGATGTTTTGAGTCTTTTGGGTTGATAGAGGAGATCTTATAGAGTAGAACTTTAAAGTAATTTAGTCATGTTAAACTAATACATGCCTTAAGATTCTTTTTCTGTCATATTTTATAGTTGTCAACATGTATGAGAAAAAAACTCTTGTGGCAGTTTGGATCAAGCTACTGGATTGGCTCTTAGATTTGTGATAGGGCAGACAAAAGATTCAAGGAATATGATAGCTCTGAAAAAGGAAATAGACATACACCGTGACTTTATTCTTATAGATGCTGATGAAGATAACTTGAATTTGCCCCATAAGACGTGAGAAGCCATATCTTTTGGTACATTATTTTGTTTTTGGATTCAGCAAATTTAGGAGAGTTAATATGATCCGTATTTTCTAGGTTAGAATTTTTCAAAGCAGCTTTCAACCTTTTTGATGCAGAATTTTATGTGAAAGCTGATGATGATATATATCTGCGTCCAGGTAAGCAATATTGTTTCAACTTTCAAGTATTATTGAAGTTATTCCTATTGTCTAACAATTTCCTTTTGTTTTGATCAGACCGACTCGCTACACTTCTGGCCAAGGACCGAGCACATCGTTTTAGTTACATTGGCTGCATGAAAAAAGGCCCGGTTATCACAGACCCAAATATGAAATGGTAGATGCAGCTACAGATAATTTCTTTCACTCTCATACTTTGGTATTTATGGTATGACTCTTCCCAGAATAATGATGTCCTCCGATTGATAAAAACCACAGGTATGAAAGTTCTGGAAAGTTGATTGGGAATGAATATTTTCTCCATGCTGATGGCCCAATATATGCTCTTTCTGCTGATACAGTAGCTTTTTTGGCAAATGCCAGGAATGATAGGTTAGTCATTTCATTGTATCTCTTTGTTAATTTTGAATGGTGAACCAACATACCAAAGTGAATTTGCTTTTACATTCTTTCTGCAAGCAGAAATTATCACTTAATTTTATATTTCTTTTAAAGTTCTACCAGAACTTTTAACCAAAAGTAAATTTGTTCATACAGCAGATGATTTTGAGTTTTAAGTTTTGCATTGCATCACGGCATTTAAGAGCATCCATAAAATAATATGCCATTGTTGGACCACCACATTGGAGTGTGATTTGTTTCATTTTAGAATGAGCGCTCATTTTTTAGAAAAATGATATGACCAAGCAGAACTGCTCATAAGGCTTCACTAGTGAACATCTGGAATTACAGCAAAGTCTAATATAGATCCAAATCCTGACCTGGGCAATTACTACTATTCAACTGACCCACATATGAAAGAAAAATGATTTCTAAACTGATGCTAGAAAGAAACAGTGGGTAAAGAGAAATGTATCTCTAGCTGGAAATAGAATCCGGACTGAGACTGATTGGTTGAACTTGAACAACATAACCACAGCTGGCTTTTGGGATAACACTGGAGTAACTACCTCCCAAAGAAAAAAGAAAAAAAGGAAAAATCCTGCTACCATCCTGTTATATGTGAGAAGAGGCTTTTGACCTGTGTTAGCTCTATCACTCGACAGCAAACCAACGTTCATCAAAGTACCCGTGCTACCACTAGGATTTCTAAAGATCGTAGCACATTTTGCCAACTACACTATGTAGAGCCTCCACTGTAAATAGTGTTTCCCTACTTGGGAACTCTTGTTGGGGGACCTCATGGACTAGGAATGCCAGCCCTTGGAGAAAAAGATTAGTCACTGCGCCTTAACTTGGCTAGGATAATGCCCCAGCCAAGTTTTTTACAGCCGTGCAATTGTTAAACAAATGCCGCACTGTCTCCAAAGAGGCTATGGAGCCGAGAACACAATTGTAGTCCGGGAGCATTACCTCTTTTCGTTTCCTTTTTAATTTGTTTAACCTGCAGTTGCTGTGGAATATGGTTTCTTCAGACTCAATTTGCTTCGTCAAAATTGTATCATTTTTTACCTAGAATTTTCATGATGCCGAAACAATTTCTTCTCACTTTTTGTTGCCTTTTTTGAAACTTGACTAGCATGATTTGTTTTGCTGCTACTGATTGTATTTGATTAAACTAAAAAATCTTTCAGTTTGAGGTTTTTCAATAATGAGGATGTCACCATTGGTTCATGGATGCTTGCCATCAACGTCAATCACGAGGATAATAAAGCTCTGTGTGAGCCTAAATGCAGCCCCACATCTATAGCTGTCTGGAGCAACCCAAGATGTTTAGGTATGTTAAGTCTACCAGTTTTCACTCACCTGCTTTTGTCAATCCTGGAAGCAATGTGCTGTGTACTGGATAATATCAAAATATGGAAAGATATTAGCCTCATATAACTGCATGCATACTTAATCTTTAAAATTTAGATCTTGCCATGCAACTATGCATACTTGCTAATCCTATGGCTAGATTTTGTAGTTCTTTGAAGAAGAAAAAAAGAAATAATAGTATAAGATGACATATTGTTTTCAGATTGATTTATGGTGCAAGTGAATTATAAGTAACATTTGGGGAAATTATGGCAGATCGCTGCAACCTTAAAGACAAATTGATGAAGCTTCACAATATCAGTATGTGCTCAAACAGCTCCACGTTGCCTCCAGAAGATGAAGACGACTACGATGAGCGCTAGCATGTTCATATGCTAGCAATTTTTCTAACGATATACTCACTCATGATCGCGTTGTGTTATATTATCGACAACACAAATATCACGGAACCATGACATCTACTACCTCTTTTGTTAATTTGAGTACATGATGTAACTGAGTGCTGGCCTCATTGTGAGTACATGTAAACTTTGTTGTACATTTTTTTAATGCATTTTTTGCCCTCCTTTATTCAGATTCTTCCATATCTATTCAATTATTCTCATAACGATAGCTCAAATCAGAAAACAAATTGAATAATAGTAATCGTCTCTTTTACGACATGAAAAATAGTTGCAAGACAAGATCAAAGTCAATCTAGGAGGATTCATATCTAGATTATAAGACAAGATCAAAGTCAGTCTACTTAATCTAATAGCAATGAAGTATGTAAGAATCCCCAGGGTTATAAGGGTTTAAATCTTACTCAAAGCACATTATAATCGAGGAGTTTGAAAAACTTATGGCGTTGGGTAGTCTGATCCATCTGAGTCAAGAATGAAATATGTAAGGAGTTTATCAAGCATTGGTTCAATCTTTCAAGGATGCATAACTAACCAATATTATCTTAGTGATAGAGAAGTCAAATAATGAGACTAGGACAAATAAAATAAAGTGTTTTCACTAAAACGTCCCCATGGCTCTAAAAGGTGAGACAGGTAGAGAGAGTCGTCATATGCTTAAGCAATGGATCATCCATCTCAGAGTCTTCAGATTTGGCTTATAAACAGTTAAAGAAGCTACAGAAGCATCAAGTTAAAGAACAGAACAGAACAGAATCAGAACAAGGTTCACCAGTATCATATACCTTGCGCAGCATAACAAACACCGATAACATCTCAAGAGATGTCAGTCGAGAAGAATGAAAGCTTCTAAAGACATCATATATTGCTTCAGCAAATTAAATCTGTCCTGTAACAGTTGACATTTCCCTCGTTGAGTACATTTGTACGTACAAAAGAATAAATCTGCCAATATTCTAGAAAATAATGTTTTGCACAAAAAACAACTCCCAATATTCTCAAGCTTTGAGACTGAACATTAGCGAGAAAAAAGGTCATGATTAACTCATGGCAGCAGGAAATATCTGATCCAACTAACTGCAAGAATGTCGCTAGATAAACAGATGTATAGAAGAATGATGTATCATTTGAAATAAGCCACTAATCAAGAGCAGCTTTGTTCTTCTTTGCAGTTGTAGGCTTTGGCAAGGCATCAAATAGTGGCGCAAGGACTTCTGGTTTCAAAGTCCACTTGCTAGTTGGCCACACAAAAGAGCTATTCTCTGAGTCCTGCAAATTTGATGTGCTAGATGATTTCCTGACTGAAATGAATCCATTAATGATGGAGGAGTCTCCGTCGGGAACAGCATTCAAGTGGCTCATGTCAGTATCAGTGCGGCTACCCAATTTTGGTCTCATTGCCACACTTTTTCCTTTCCTTCCTTGGAACCCACTGCTGTTGTCCTCCAACAACAAGTCATGAGAGCACAATGATGGGATTGAATCATTCTTTTGACGCCTCCGGATAGATTTCTCAATCTCATTGTTCTCTGTAGCTTCTACAATAGCTTTACCACCAGTAGTTTCACCTACTTCCGTTGAAAATTCATTAACCAAACTTCTAGTCTTCCGATGCCTACTTGGAAGTGGGTCTGAAAGAGGAGGCTTAGTCAGCGCCAATTCATCATCCAAGCAGTTTGTCCTATATGCTGCCAGATCTCTGCCTTCAACAACTGGACTCTTCTCAGGCGGAGTGGTGAGGCCATAGTATGCCTGTAAGCTGCTCATTGCTGAGGAGACCTTACTTGGAGTTTTGTGCTTGATCGAATAGAATAAATCCAACACGTCATTACTAGGGTGACGAGGTGGTGTTTGTACTCTGGTTGTTGTTCTAGCATGTTAAGAAAACAAGGTAACAATTAATGTTAATCTCAAATTTGAACTTTATACATGCAAAAAACACAATTATTTGGAAACAAGAGGAAAGGTTACAACCAAATCAATGTTTCACTAACAAAAACAATACAACCACATCAAGGTTTAACCAGATACGTTTTCCATCCAACTAAATACTAATATTATTAGTTATAAAATACCAATTAGGCAGGTGGTTACTAGTTTACTAGAATGCTTTCACCTCAACGAGTGCACTTCTCATGCTCTCTTCAAGTACTTAGCCTAGTTCCTCTGTTTATAATACAGGTGACCCAGTAGTTCATAATGCACATTTTCCATTGACCTTCAAAAATTATGCAGGTGATCAGTTTTATTAGTTGAGTCAGAATATTATCAAAGAATCCTAGATAATAACCCTTATTAACCAACATCCGACTATCTATGCACATCACCTTGACCTAAAAAACTTATATTCATGATTTCTTGCAGATCACACAATGTTCAACGATTGAATAGACTAAGCAAAAAGGGAAAATAAGTATTGCAAAAAAGGAAACTTCTGGTGCAATCATGGAACTGCAAAACTTTTGGTTCTCATGAAAATGTACACTTAATATGAGAAAAGTACCCATTAGCAACTGAACCATTTGAGAGACAAGGTGCTGGGGGATGCCTTCCTGGCAGAGGAATCTGCAGTGTCTTATGAGCAAACATCTCTATATCTGTCATCAACCCATTTAATCTCTTTATGTCTGATATCTAAATGGGAAAAACAGGTTATGTGAATTAGTAACTTAGTCAACAAAAATGTTACTAGCGTGCAATATTAAAGGAAAGAAACAATTGCTTATATAACTTCAAACATCTATCAATTTCAGTCAAGGCCTTACCAGATTAGGGCGTTTTAGATGAGTCCCTTTTCTATACATTATTTAAATGATAAAAAAACAGCCCAATGTAGAAAGTTCTCCCAATGCAGGTCTATTGTACGTAATCTTACCTTGCATTGCAAGAGGTTGTTTCTGAAACTTGAATCCGTGATCACAAAGTCATACGGCAACAACCTTACCATTGCATCAAGGCTTCCCTTCTTTACATTATTTAAATGATGCTAATAAAAAATGGGAAATATATAAAACCTATGACATCTCATGCCCAAATGGGATGAAGTAAATCTTGGATCTAAAGCAAACCGTCAAAAGTCCAAACTTTTTCCTAACTAGCAAACTGTGTTCAAAATCACACTAACCCTCAATAAAACCCTAAATCCAACAGCATGCACGAAAGAAGAGCTTAGCATATACGAAGCGTGAAGAAAGAAATACAAAATCCAGATGCCAATTACCTCGACGCCATACATTATGGCTATACCAGCAAGAGTATCCATTCTTGATACGCAATGCTCGATATAGTTAACTTTGGAAGACGAATCAGAAGAAGACGAGGCAAAAGACGACACGGATGAGGACGTGGCGATCGTATCATCCGCATCGACGACGACGAACGTGCCATTAGACAACAGTCGAGCGCTACCACGGGGAGGCCCAGCCTTCATCTCAGAAGTCCTAGATCACCGAGCGCAAGCAAGATCCAGTCGTCCCCTCCAAAAAAGGAGCTTTACTCCTCTCCTAAGCGCTACAGAGTCTCGCTTCTCTCCTGATCATTCAAATCAACACAAAAGGAATCCCATAGCTCGTCTGCGAAATCGACTCAGAACAGAACTAAGATCCGGAATCTTGACGCCAGAAAACCCTAGATCAGCAGATCTGACGTCCCGGAACTCGACTTCCGCAGAGAATCTCAACGAAATACGACCGCCAGCGGTGGAATCGAAGGGTAGAAGAAGCGGAGAGGAGCGGAGGCGCCGAATCGCCTGGCCCGGTGAGAAGAGGACGGCGACGGGAGGAGGGGAAGACCAAGAAGTAAGAAGACGGTGTCGGCGAAACTCAGTGGCGAAGACGGTGCTTTGAAGTTGAACAGAAGAAGCGGAATCGCCCAAAACAAATAAACGTGATTTGTTGGACGTCATTATCGCGTTGCACACTGATAATTAGAACGAATAAGACGACGGAAAGAAATTTCACTTTAAAATTTTTATTTTGGAGGAAAAAAATCATAGAAAAAATTTTCTCGGATATTCTCTTAATTTTTATTATTAATTTTTAAAAAAAATATTTTCTCACCAAATAAAATTTGAAGACTAAAATGGTTATTTGACGGCACTCGCATTGTAATCACACTTAATAGTTCATTTTGAACAAATAAGTTGATTTTTAAACCAACTTACATGGGGAAAATGTGCACAAAATTCAAGTTTAAAATTAAATTATGACATTATTAACATGTGAAATTCTACGTGTGAATTTATTTTTTGAACTCATTAATATTCATAAATAAATATTATAAATAAATTATATTTATCAATAAATTTTTTATAAAATTTATAAAAAAAATTTAAAAAAAATCTAAGAAAGAACAAACAAACTTAAAATAACAAATCCACTTACCACCTAAATAAATTAAAATTTTATAATATTTAAATAAATTAAACTCAAGTGAAATTTGACGAATCATTTTAATAGAGTAATTCATTTTAAGTTTACTTGCCTTAGCTTAATTTGCTTAATTAAGGAGAGTTCTCTAGCATAAAAAACCAAATTAATCATCTCAAATACCTAGCCTTGTAGCAACACTTCAGGAAAAAAAAAAAAGTAGGCTGTCCTAGTGGCCTCACACGTCCTAATGGCTTCACACGGTTGATTCCATGACCATATGTGAGAAGATAAATTAAGAAGTTACAATTGGCCACTAAAGGAGAAGACATTGTCTTGGTTTCGTCGAGATTCGACCTTTATCCACTTCAACAAATTTGTCCCGTAATAACCAACTCAATTATATCCCAGAGGCAGCCTTATAGCAACACAAAACTATATCAGAGCTGCTTACAAGGTGAAAGTTACGAAAGGCTAGCAATAACCCAATTCAGTCTCATGGCAATCAAAACTGAGGCTAATGTTCTCTCATAGAAAAGGTAGTTGAATTTGTTACTCCAGTTTAAAACCCAAGGAGTGAAAGGAACCATCAGCCATAAACAGAAATGATTGTGAGAAAAATAACAGCAAATAGCACCAGATTAAACTGTAGTGAATGAAAGAACAGATTACTGGATGATTGCAAAATGTTCTGCCCCATACATAAATAACCACAGGTCAACCAATCTAGGGGCAATGGTTTTGTATAAGTGATGATAATATAAATATATTGCAATGAGAAGAATTAGAATAAGACTCAACTATTCAAGATCAATACAACTACCAATGCTCACAAACAAACTGAATACAGAGTTCAAAGCGCACAGTATGTACATGAATGCCATAAGAATGCAAAGCTAGTTTGCAAGAGATGGATGCCAAGTTCATCTTGGGAAGCAAAACAAATAAAACCACCTTCGGCAAGATTACGAATGGAATCTGCAAGAGAAGTTATGAAGAAAGAAAGTGAATCAATTAGGATGCAAGCATACTAAGCTTGACAATATCAATTTCTTCTGACATTGTACGTTACCTATGTGGTCGTAGAAGGTGATTTTTGCGGGGGCAATGTACCAAAGATAATGTCCCATAGTGAAGAAGTTATTCCAAAGCCCTTGTTTTGAATCCTGAAGTGATGATTCAGATGATACCGCTGCAATGAAAAAGGAAAACATTTACCAACTAAATACGTGATTGAATTGCCAAAAAAAGGGTCAAGGGTTCCCTAGCAACAAATGCTAGTATCCTAACCTTTAAGTGTTTACCAGGCTCTACGGTAGGTTGTCCATGATGCACGTAGTAGTGAGTGCAGTCATACATAACATAACCCAACAGCCCACCTCCGAACAAGGCAGGAGATAATGTTGGAATGGTGATTAATTTAGCAAGATTCCAGAACTAGAAAAAAATGAAAATAACTGTGAGTCTGCAATGTCATGGTGAAGCCTGGTTAGTCAATTCAATTTCCATGGCGAAAAGGAATTTTTTTAAAAAAAATCAAATAATGGATTCTAGGTAATTTAGATTAAGAAAATTAAATAACCACCATGACTTGTATTGAAAAAAAAACATACTTAATGCATACAACAATAACTAAGTAAAACTTACTGGTATACATAAAATAGCAGTAGCAGCAGGGGGAAATACTAGCCGCAGCCCATCCATTGGATGTTTGTGGTGGCAACCATGAAGAAGATAATGCATAGTGTTTCCCCTAAAGCACAGTTGCAATAGTTTCATTAATCTTGATTGAGTTACATATCTCTCTAATTGCTCTGAAAGTGGTCATTCTCACACAATGCTTATTTTACCTACCAATAGCTTTTAGTTTTGATGTGGAAAAGGAACCGATGCAAAGTGTACTCAATCAAGGTCCATAGAAATATTCCAGTCGCTACCACCAAAGCTAACTGAGGGAGTGTTATTCCCCTTTCTATAGACATGGATAAACACCAACAAACAACTGGCAGCCATATCGCTGGAACCGCCCACCATACTGTTCGTGTTAAGAACTGATTAAAGAAAAGCAGATAATCAGAATATATCACCAAATTTTTCAATGCGCTAATACATATGGATGGTGTATTACCTCCAAAGTTTCATTTTGAAAAAAGCGTGGGCCTTCCTTGCAGACTATAGGTCGGTGAACCCATTCTTCATAAGATTCTCCTAGATGACCGACCTTACAATGTTTGTAACAGCTTAATCAGTACTTACTAGGCTATCAGCAAAATATGAAGAACCAGAGGTTAGATAAAGGCGTAATTCTATAATGAGCCAAATCAGAAAATATTGCATCCTGATTCTATACTCATATGTGAAGAGAAAGAGGAGAATTTCCCAAAACTCAGGTTTTGTGGTATGCGACAATAAGACATAAGCCATCAATTTGCTAGTCGCTGACATTATCTACCCTAGCTACAACAAAAGGAAACAAAAAGAAGAGATGATTTAAAGAATTGCACCTGAAAAACAAGAGGCTTATTCAAATCAACTGTGAACTCCTGTGCAACCATTTTGGTCCTTTAGATTACACAAATACACTGCAATATAGAAACGGTAGCATAAGAATAATAAGGCATTCAGTTAGGTGATTATACCAAAACAACATACAAATATCTGGTAGAAAGAACAAGCAAGACGTAATCTAGAAGCATATTAAAAAAGTGAATGGCATAACAAGACCGACAACTAATATCCAAATATACTAATTACTAAAGCTAAAACCTGTTCAAGCATCTTAGTAAACCAAGGTTTTGTGCTGAAATTCCAGTCGCAGATCCTCAAATCTAACTTGGTGAATATGATGCATCTAACACTCACAAGTAAGCAAATTTTCTGCTTAGGAAACCAAACTAGATGGACACTCATCGCTGTTGTTGTTCTAGGCTTGGTATGTTCAACATTATATTCCCCCAACAATGCTAACGTGTGAGTCACACTCAATAGCAATTTCGATAGCAACAGCGCAACCGAGATTTTTCAAACCAAGTTTCTCATTTACGCAGCGAAAATTTTGAGACAGCCATAAAAATGGAAAATACAACCGCAAAGGGAGCGGAATCGCACTGACGAGGAACGTAAATGAAAACATTTTCAGAAAATCCAACCACATTATCAAAGCAAAGAAACAGATCTACTTGTGCAAGAGTAGATCGCAACCAAAAGCAAGGAAGAGAAACTAAAAACAAAGGAGACAAATCCATCGTTGAGATCAAGCGATAAAATTCGGCCTCACAAAGGATTAAAAAAAACAAAAAAAAAAGCAGCCATGGATCCGCACTACGTACCAAAACAACGAGAGGGAGGAACGTCGCAGCCCTAGAAATCGCCGGCCGAGCTCTCCTCTTCCTCCTGGCGTCGCCCAAGCGAAGAAGGAGGGAATGAATGGGGACGACCAGGG